>JAZHYW010035686.1:0-41001 GCA_037355805.1 Ixodes ricinus
TGGCGCTTTCTCTTATTACCTCCATGGGATCATAGAGCCGGGCGCAATCGGACTTTAAAATTAAACGGAGTATTTCACATTTAAAAAAAAATTGAAAGCATAAATAATGAACCAAAGAACACACAGTTCCGTCTTCTGCCCTATTCGTTTTCTTTTTTCGTGTGCTTGTTTTCTCTTCGTGATAAATGACTGTTTACAAAACGCACTCCTTTCTTTTATTTAACGTTGCACAACTCATTATCATTAACGGTGAGATTTTATGTGCCTTTATCGACATATTCAATGTGTTTAATTGCGTTCTGTATTGGTTCGGCGCCTTGTATATAAATCATTTAAAAGGGGGTCATTAATGCTAAAAGAGCGTGCGCTAATAGGAGCGACTGCACTACGTGTTTTATTTATTTAAATATTTACTTATATATGTTCTTTTGTTTTGCTTATAAAACATCAGGTAATCATATTTATACAGTACGTTTTTTCGAGTAATTCATTTTTTGTTTTTCTTTCAGTGAATAACAAAATGAGGCCGACCTACTTGTTTTCTTTGAAATAATAATACCCTGAGCTATTCAACATGTTTTGACAAGGTAGTTTTTTTTCACTACCTTTCGATAGTTATATTTTGTTAATATCAGGCCGTATGCAAACTCTCTAAAGCTATAGCCAGAATTTTTTTGTAGAAGAAACATGCAACCAACCCAATTTCTTCTCGTCGGGATCTCATGATCGTGAACGACTATTAAAGAACCGTCATAACTTTTCAGCCCCATCTCCAAAAGACACTAACATAAGCTGAAGATTGATATAAAATGAACGCGTTTTAATTTTGTTGTTTATAATTAGGATTCCGTGTTTTCGGAGTTTATTTCTCGTGAAATTCGGAGGGGCTTTTTCAGAGTTTACTTTTCACTGAAAATTAGGGGTGTATCGGAGTTTATTCTTCTTGGATTCCCAATTCTCCTAAATTTCGTGTTTATTTTACTGTGTTCCCGATTTTCCGAAATTCTCAAAACATCAAAATAAAGTTCGGGTATCATAACCCGTTGTCCTGAAGGAACCTTGACGAGCTGAAAGGCACACCCTTGTTGTCAATAGTTCTAGATTTTAAAAGAAACGGAAGTGGTATTTCGTCAGGACCACTGACCCTGTGCTCTTACAAAGTTTATACAAAAAAAAACTCGTCCTTTTTTTTTTTTTTTGTCGTTGTCACCTCAAAATTTTAAGTTTTTGGATAAATCAGTATGGACGCAAAAGTTGCTGGCGAGAGTTTTTAGAATTCTTTTTCGAATGTATCCGAGAACACGGAACCTCATTTATAATTAATAGCACACATACATATCGTGTTCTGAAAACCGTCTGGGTTGAATTTCCAATTGGGCACTACGCTGAAACATTCAAAGCTGAGACACCCACAAATGTACTCGGTACATTATTTGTTTTGTTTAAAATTTTTTAATCGTTAGAACCTGCATTTAATTTATTTACTTATTCAATTTCGAGCGTGTTTAAAAAAAACAGAAGAGGTTTATATTAGTCTTAGCTACAGTTCAAGCAGAGTTATTATTTGCTGTGACTTCTTTCTTGGGTGATATAAATACAACGCTCGATTTAGCGGGATTTCCTTTTTTTTTCTTTTTGCGAGATTGTTAAATGTAATTTTAGCGTTAATGAATTGCATTTACGAGCGTGTTTCTTAAAAGGTTTGGCGTGATCGCTCTTTGTTTTATCTCAATAGTTTATATAACACTGACTCGCGGTTTGTCGGCTTCTACTTTAAAAGAACGAAATGAGTTTACAAGCGTTGAATGGGATGAAGATATTTTTTTAATTAGCTTGCAATTAGTGCTAGCAATGATGTTTTTGCTTCACGCAAATATGTTAACAAATTCTTGCTTATTTTGTTCTTGTCTTTCGGAAATAACCTTGTAATGGCAGGCCTTGCGAAACCTACCCAAACACTGCTCTTTTTTTACAATTGTGTGTTTATACGCGAATATCGTTTTACTATAACGGGTGTGACTATACGTGCATGTGGCAATAGCGGAAAGGACCCGAAACACATATAAATTTTTCATCATTAAACTTTCAGCGCGAGGGGCGCTCAGACCCTCGCACAGACAGAACCATTCACGTCTACATAGCGCAGAGACGGGCGCTCATGCTACGGTAACCACCACAACCATCAATCACAAGAAATACAAAAACTATACAAATCAAGAGGTAAAAATGCTGGTGACCTCAAAACCTCAGAAGATTCTCAGACGTATCGAAAAAGACGTCAACAGGTATCAGTTACGAAATAACAAAAAAAAAGACATAATACTCCATCGGTTATCAATCATAATAAGGTGAAGCGAAATATTTAAAAAATTTATATCAGGTGCAAAAATGAACCCAAAAACCTATGCATAAAAATAAAATAAAAATGGCTTACATGAGTACAAGCAGGTGGAAATAAGGAACTGGAAATGAGTGTCATTAATATGGGCGAGACCGTTTTGGGCGGCTCGGTTTCTAAAATAAAAATAAAATAAAAGCGAATTTTTCTCATGCAGGCATTTCAATACGACGAAAAACTAAATATTTAAAAAAAAAATCAAATTAATACTGGGTACAAGACATTAATATTTTAAGTATTCACTTAGGAGTTCCGAGTAAGCCTTTAAGACTTCTCGGCCGATTACCCGCCGCTCATTAGTAACGTATCGTTTAATCTCGCTGTGGTTTTTTAATTGAGCCGCTAAATATAGACGAGTGGTTTCGAATTACCTCTCGGAGAGGCTAACCCCTTTGCAGAACTGGATTTTAAGCGATACAAAATTCAGGACTGCGGCATTGCTTAGACGGCTATGGACATTACGAAATGGATATTTATAGGGTGACCAAGAACATCAGTTGAATGTTTTCTTCTTCTTTTTTTAATGCCGCGAAAGACACCATTATAGTATCATTAAAACCTGCCAAAACGGAATTATTACGCTGTCTTTTGTTTATGTTTAACTGTTTCCAAAATGTATGTAGCCGGGTAGAATTGGGTTACCAGGCTGAAATTACAAGCGAACATGTCGAGTAGCATGCCGAAACTTCCATGAGGTCTCTCCGGAAAACGGGATGATGCAGCCAATGGTTTAGCGCGTGTACTTGTGAAAAACGCATGAAATATTATGCTGTGCTACTCGAAGACAACGTTGAAGGAGCGGAGCAATTTGATACAAAACATTATGTATATTTTACGTTATAAATTTCAACTCAGTAAGACTATAGCGATCAAGCAATTTATACTAACGTTCTTGCGCTCTCAGTTTTGTGCACGTGCTATAACATGTTCTCAATTAAAGTATTTGATACATCTGAGTATTTGTTTAAGAGCTTGCCGGTCATACAACGCACAAATCCAGGCAACAAAGACAGGCTCAAACTTTGCTACCATCAGAAGAAAAAATAAATGCTGCAAGCAATCGAAAAGCACAACTAACCTTTTTTTTTTATAAACAAGGAGATTGCGTGTTAAAGTCGATGTCAATATAAAATATGGTACTTCGCGTTTTAATTATTGAGAATAAACATATGGTTTTTATTAGAAACTTGATTAGCGTCATCGAGAACCAATAAGCCAGCCAATATTAGAAAGATTTCGAGCACGCGGTGGAGCGATAAGGTTACCCCATTCGTGCTGCAGGAGCAAGACTGTTTTTTTCGTTTCTTATCGTCCTTGTGCCAGTTAAACCTTGTGCCTGTTAAACGAGTGGTACCTTTAGCGCACTACTGTGCTCCCACACCCACTTAAGGTATATCTAAAAAAATACTGATTTAGTGGTTTTCGATGATGCTCATCACGCTTCTAATTGGAACCATATGTTTATTTACAGTAATTAAAAGTTAATTAACAAATCTTAATTATCTATTTGATTTATCGCGACGATTACCCCGCAACATAATGTCCACCTGGTCGTATATTTCGCCTACATAAACCGCATTAGTTTAGCTTTCACGATTTTTTTTTACAATTTTGTTAATTCTAAAAATTTTGTATAAAGCATGAAAAAAAAACCCGAGACTGCGGATAAAAAGCGCAATACACTAAAATGTGTCAAAGACCGCTTTGTCATCCTTAATATTCACAAGCTCGTTTGCGCCCTTACATTCAGTTCACCCTGTATCAGTCAGTTGTAACCCCTGAGTAAATACAAATCTAGACAATTCAATAACAATGCACCCAACTTTAACAGTTATCCGGCAAAAAAAAACTAACTTCGATTATTTTGATGATCTCGGGGAGCACAGAATGTGTCGTCCGTGCACTTTGCGTGCGATGAGATTTTCTATGCTTGGTTACTGGAGCTTTGGGTTATTTCGCATGCGCTGCACGCGCAACAGAAGTGATACTTTGTGCTTATCGGAATGATCGGGGCAAGATCAAACTAATACAGGAGTGGTGTGCGTCGCGAGCCTTCTTCAATGAGGGAATTTTCCACGGGTTCCACTTCATTCGTGGACTGCGTCTATGGCCTTGAATTCTCTCAGGCTCTTGGATAGCGGGACGCCCTCGTGGCAAATGATGTAATCGTGAGTGGAGTGGGTTCATCGCGCCCTTTACGCTATCTATATCTACACTGTTGTCTGAAGTTGGCACGTCATACACCCACTGCTCTTCGAGTTGGTACGTTATGAATCTTATGATCCACCCCGTGATGCCGTGAGTCCACGTGGGGAGCAGTGCTTCGTCGCTGGACAGCCAGCTCCGCGGGCTGACGGTCGCCTGCGGACTGAGTACGCTGGACTAAGTTAGACTTGACGCCGAAGGTCGCCTGCGGACAACGTAATCAGGAACAAAAATAAGTGGCTGTCGAAGGTCGTCTGCGGACAAAGTATGCCGGACTAACTCGCCGCGGGCAGTGGCGCGCTACCGCATGCTATCGTCGGTGGCATGTCACACTTCGTCGAGCTGCGAGTGCTCTCCATCGCATCATCCTTGTGGCGCCAAGCAAAGACTTCGGACTCAGGATCGCATGGTGCCGGGTTCAATTATATCTAATTCCCTTGGTGTATCGTGCTGGCTGCGTGCAATTGTGCCGTGTATTTTTTTTTTTCCTTTTTTAATATAATTTTTTATGTTTAAGTCAGCATTTAATATGCTTATGAATTGCCTGCTGTGAGCTATACATGTGTTTATGCTGCCTTAGCGTGGGTGTAAGCCGTTTTCGTCGCCCTCGAGCGTGAAGCTTTTTCGCTTGAAATCCAGCCCATAAACACATCCTGTGTTAAACGGTAGGACTTGCAGCCGTTCGGCTTTCCTCATAATGCGTATGTATGCGGCGGAGCACGCTTTACAGAGCACCTTCCCAGGTCGCATTGGTTTTCTCGTCATTATCGATGAATATATTAAAGGGGCGATGCAACGATTTTTGTACTTTGTGCAAACACCGCTTAGAACGGATCCCCTACGTTAATGACCTGCGAAACACCCATTCGTTTTTCACCACACGCAATCGAAGTCGCAGAAAAAAATTAAAGAAAAACGAGCAGCGTTCTTTCTCTCAACCCGCAGCCAGAACAAGCGGCTACGCTATCTGGAGACGATTAAATGCCGCCAATGTTGATCATTGCCACGCGCTGGGGTTGGCAAGGCATAGGACACGCGCCGAGTTCCAGACATTGTTACGGTTCGGCTATCGTCGTCATTGCGGCGGTTGGACACGGGCCACTACCCGAATGCATCTCGAGCTATCGATTATCACGAGCCCAAATCGAGTGACCACGCAGTGCTCGGGTCCAATCTATGAGCCGAATTCAAACATCGTCACTGGGCGGTACTGGGACCGTCAAGCTACCTCATCAAAGTTGGCGAAGGAGAGATTGAATATAAACGCTCGCTTTTCTCCTTGAAATTACACCGCAACAAAGGAGTTTCTTGCATAGTGGCGATGCGTGACAGTATCCCTGAGTCCCACTAGCACTGGAGATAAAGGCAGCTAGCTTTAGGTCTACCCACTATTTATACCAATCAGAGCTTGGCGTTATGGCGTCCCCGAGCGCTCTCTTCTCCTTCTCCCCCGCGGTTTCTCGACGGATTGAAACCAACTCATTTATGTAACTGATACAAAATTACTAGCGTATTGCGCGATTCGATAGTTATCTCCATTTGAAATAATTTTCTAATAACGGCCTCGAGCGACCCGTTTCTTCACTTTCTAAAATTGATGGGCTGCCGTTACTGGCAGATATTTCTCTGCACTATCATTAAACATTTTTAATTATGTACAGTGAGGAAAAAATTTATTATATCAAAAGTTTCAGGCGCGTGAGATCAGCCATTCGATTTGGGTGGAGTTGTTTCGTTTCAATGAAAGCAGGAGTTAAGTTCGGAGTGCTCGTAAATTGTGTAGCACATATTACTTGTTCCCAGAGTATGGGAAGGCAACATGATGCGTTATTCTTGACGACGCCGAAACACCTTGTTGTTAAATTTTGAGCTCACCAGTTCATGTGCACGATTTGTGAGGAAGATTTCATGCAATTTTACAACACGAAACACACCGCTATTGTTCGTTTGGTGACGCCAGTTGACATCAATGCTTCGTTTTTTCAACTCTTGCTTAAAGTTTTCTTTTACACTGGAAAACAAACAATATGTTTTGATATATTTTATACGCCGAAGATCTAATCATGGTTCAGATTGTTTCACATCGGTGCCATTATATTAGAAAGAATAATATTTTCTGGTGCTGCGTTCATCTAACACGTTCTAACTGGGTAGCCAAGTTTCATCAGTAATGGTTTTAATAAAAATTAGCGCAGAAACAAAAACGTTAATAATACAACCAGCCCCTCATAATCTTAGCTATGTGCAAACCGTGCCGTGACTAATGACATAAGATCTTCTAGCTTGGCACTACGCATGGAGGAGGCTATCGAGCATAAAAGAGGCTAGGAGCATAACCTACTTCACGCGCAACGCTGTTTACGATGAATATATCATCAATAGCGTTCACTTTCATCTCCTAAATTTCCCAGAAACCAAGTAAACAAACCCAGTATCTATGTATAATACTCGGGGGCAAGTTCCGAAAACTAGCACTCGCATACAATTATGTGCACTACACAGACACGAACTTACCAACTTTGAGAAGTGTCCCGGCCGCACACGCACCCTTAATGCAAGAAGGCTGGCGCTCTGCGTTGCCGACCGAATGACGTTTTGCAATGATGACTCAACCGTGTCGTCACGGTTGAGCAACATTTGCAAAATCGTTCAACGAGTGATGAAGCAAGTTTGACACACTTCACGCCGCACGCAGCGCATTTTGTTCCTCTTGATACTTTCGATGTTCAAAGCACAAAAAGAAAGAAGTTTGCAAAGCCAATATACAATAACTTTGCATAACATTCTTTCAAAAGTGAAACACGTTTTGTAAGACAAGAAATGTCTGAAGTGGTCTGGAATTTCCTCTCTAAAAACACTGCGGAAACACCATTCAAAAATTGGTCCAAAGCAGACTGCGTTCTCAACAGCCCCAATCAACGTATATGTAGAAGACAGATGGCGAAGACACTCGCGCAAACGGGAAGTTTTAAACGATGCATGCTTAGCCTGGATTGGACAAATAATACGGCTCAAACTGACTTCATCGCTCGCGAGCGCTCGCAGTCTATGATCATGAATTCTTGATTTCTGTTCCCTTCCGCCTCCACCGCATGTGCCTTTCAACTACGATGGAAACTTCCACGATTCTGTACTTCAGCCGCCATTCTAATTATTCAGGGAAATCCGTCGTCCGGGGATCGCGAGAACACGATAAATGAATTAATTGTGCTGTAAACTGTGTAAGTCAAGAAGACACCGTTTTAAAGTAATATATTCCAGCTAGTGAGTGCTTTCCGCCGCCGAACTCAAACTTCCTGGAAGTGTATATGAATACGCATGTAGACTTCGGCCTCACGCGAACGCAACACGGTGTTATAATAATATTGTTCGAAATCTGTTTTTAAATAATGACTGTAACAGTTAAATAGAAGCAATTTTCTCACTCTCTAGGGGCAATCACGGTGGTAGGTATGGTGCTCTCGCTTAGTAATTCTGTCATGTACGTTTCCATCACAAAACGACACTTACAGTCACTTGCAATTTTATCTGTGAACACTGATAGCAGACGTCAGGTTTTGTAAAGTTCCTAGAATGAAACGCAATGAAGGTTTAAGAATATTAGTCATGTGTACTAAGTAAGTAAAGCACAGTTAGGAGCTTTGGTGCGATATTACACAGATATTAAATAATGCATAGCTGCATCCAGTAATTAGTCTTTGTCTTTATTTGTAGACCTACATTTTGTTTAGTAGTAAGATATGCGAAAAATGATATGTTTCGTAAACAATTCCGTTGGTATTTGTTTAGGGCATACTAAATTGGTACGTTGTAATAAAGCGCACAAGGTTGTGTTTAAGTAGAGAGTGTGTATACGTAGCAATGAACTGGCATGCATTCTTAAACGTGAGTGTAAGATTAAGTGTGTGCAGATATTTGTAAAAGCTCGTTCTTAGTACAGGTTTGTAGTTCTGAGTTTTGTCATGCTATTTCGTTCTGGATGTATGTATGTATGTATATATATATATATATATATATACCGGGTGTTCATTTAATTCGAACAGATTTATTTTAAAAAAATTTGTAAAAGATGCACTAATACGGTTTGTGCAGGTGAGTATATACGGCCAGGGGCACATTATGTGGATGGATAATGTTTGCGATAAGTCGGCTAATTAATTAAAATTCGTTAATTAACCTTTTTAATTAGTGGAAATAAACATATGGTTCCAATTGGAAACTAGAGAGCGGCATCGAAAACCACTAAATCAACTCTTTTAAAACGACTTGAAGCTCGTGGGAAACTCGGGGGCGCGCCAGTTACCACTTGTGAAGCAGGCGCAAAGCCAGCAGTGGCGGAACGCGGATGATTAGATCATTGTCGCGTTCCGCAACTGTAGCTTTGCGCCTGCTTCACGAGTGGTAACTTTGGCGCGCCCCCGAGTTTCCCACGAGCTTCAAGTCGTTCTAAAAAAGTCGATTTAGTGGTTTCGATGACGCTCTCTAAGTTTCCAATTGGAACCGTATGTCTATTTCCACTAATTAAAAAGGTTAATTAACTAATTTTAATTAATTAGCCGACTTAACGCAACGATTAGCCACCCACATAATGTACCCCTGGCCGTATTACTTACCTGAACAAACCGTATCAGTGCATCTTTTACGGATTTTTTTAAATAAATCTGTTCGAGTTAAAAATAATCACCTGGTATATAAATGCATAGTTCTGCATTTAAGGATGGGAGTTCTAGGGTTTATGAACCGACAAAAGGATTTGCGTTTAGTAATAATATATTTTTCTTTATTTATTGGTAGACATATTTCTATATTTGGTCATACAAAATCTGTATAGTAAAGAGAAGATATTTGTGGATTTAATGCTGGTTATATGTCGCTTTAATAATAGGTGTAAAGGTTTTCTTTTTTTCCAAGTAAGCATATATGTATGTGCTTATAGAGATATAGTTGGGCGTTAAGAACTTAGGAAAGGATCCTTGTTTAACTCTGCTACTGAAAAGCATTTTTCATTATCAACAAAATATGCATGACATGACGGTGCTTTAACGTAGAACATACGATTGATGCAATTTTATATTTATTTGATGGAAGAAATACTCTAGTTCTGTGACCTAAAAGCTAATTTAGATGAATGGATGGGTTAAATGCATAACTGTATTATCTACAATTCGGACACCACACTTACATATTTCCGAACACATAGTTCAACCTAAAGTCATTGGGGAGTCAACGAAGATAGTTCATTCTCTACACTTGGAGAAACGTCAAATCACATAACCAAGTGACCTCCCAACGTCGTACTTCCACGAAACCTGTTTAAAAATTAATTTTACACTAATCGGATTATTGATATGAACAGAAATCAAGCTATATTCGTCTCGTTCTTTTACAGCTCGAGGCAGGGGAAGAGAACTAAAATTCAGGACTCGCAAAAGCGAGGAACTAAAAACTTGAGAGCAAAATTTTATAACTGGCACCGGCGGCAGAGATAGGTGCACGTTTGTTTAATATGATGTCTGCAGTTCTGAGATTACATTCAGTTTGGTGAGGTTTTGTTTCGAATATGAGTTTTGAATCGTGTGGACGCCTTACGGCCGCGGAACGAAAAAAACAAACACTTTGAATGACAAAAGAGGATAATGTATGCATTGCCTAATGTCGGACCGTTGTCAAAATAATCTTCGTAATAGTTATTTAATCTGTGCATAATTAATTGGTCGTTGAATATAGTCTGTATTTAACATTGCTTCACCGATGCTTCTTCACTTCTAAATGCAGGGAGGGAAGAAATCCATTCGAGCGGAATCTGAAGATAACGTAGTCGAAACCCTGGACAAGGATAACATTGCCTCTCTAACTCCTTTTTTAGGCGAATAATAAACTAACTTTTTTTTGCCTTTTATACGCACTAATGTTTGTAAAATCATCTGGTTAAATTTAAATAAAAGAACACGAAATAACCATAGACACAAGAACAAAGTAAAGAAAAAGAAGACTTCTTCCTTTGACTTTGCCACGTTGTCTTTTGAAGGTGTTATTAGATTTTTTATATTGAATTATGATCCAATTGTTCATATATGTCTACTCTAATTTAATTCGGAAGAGATGGGAAGCCGCCTCTGTTATAGCACAGTCGCTCCGAGCAATCGCAACAAAAGCTCGCACTGCAGAACCAATGAATTTTCTTGTGAGTTCGATCACCGGAGCCGTCGATATTACACGACCGCGTTATTAATACCGCGTGACGCACGCCGACACACTCTCCCAGCTAGCCGTATACCGACTAAATCGACCATCTACAAAGAAGAGACCAGACTCTATTTCAAAGCAGACTAACCAACCTTTGTCTAACGCTCCATACTGCACCAAGTTGACTCTGTGTTCGTATCCGGTTATGCTGCCTCGGTAACAGTAAAGTTGTTTTTGGTAAATTACTAGCCTAAAAAAGTGATTCCGCAGTGTCGCCATATTTTGAGGACGGACTGGCTCATGTGTTCCTTTTTTCACATTAAGACCCCAGTCAAACGCCACAAACCGACAGAGTCGATCAAACAGCGGTCACAAAGTGCACCGTCGTGGCGCTCGTCGCCTTTGTGCGTCTGCTACTAGTAGACCAACTCAACTCACTGACGCCACGCCACTGGGGTGGCGCTGCTGTCGGTATTGCGCGTGCGCAGACGCTCCCCTCCTCCCGAATTCTGGTTTCTGCGCAAGCGCAGTGCCCGCAGCGTGGGGAAAGAGCGCTTGTCTGGAAACACTGTGTTGGCGTAAAGCACCGGCTAAAACCAATCGAGCATCGGTGAATGAAGCGTGATGCCGCACTTCTTTCCGTGCGCGGCTTTTTTAGCCGGCGACAGCCAACGAACAAAAACGACGGGCGCCATGACAATGCACTTATTCGGGCGCGCTGCTTTGATTGGCTCCATCCAATAGCAGCATTCGCCGCGGTCGGAATTAAGGTGAAACAGAGTATAACGTTGAAATTCTACTTTAATTTTGCTTTCGGCAGTTCTGTAATTCAGTTTACCTAGATTTTTAGATTTTTTTTTTTTGCAATCGCGTGACAGCCGTTGTTTTTGGGGAGCTATACGCCACGCAACAAGCGCCGTTACCATCGTTCTTTATTCCCGTTTTCGCACGCTGCTAAGAACAAAAGAGCGTCCTCGAAGCGAGGCCTATACGGCTCTCTCGAGCGTCTCCACCGCGAGCCAACCGCCGGCGCAATCCCGACCAGCCGTCATGACTTCCACGGCCGCGGCCAGCCTAAGCCTTTTGCACGGCCTAAGTGGGTCCCCAGAGCGACTCACGAGAAGCCTTGTTGACCTCACCCGAGGGTCCCAAGCACCCTCGAAGTCGATCCCACCTCAGCCGAGGCCCGTCCCCTCCTCCTCGACCCTTCACATTCCCAGCCATAAAGTCTTCGCAAAGCCGGGATTGGGAAATGTCTCGATTGGGCCTAAGATCTCGCCGGGTCCTTGACCCGATAAACGTTATCAGTACGGGTCTGACTCCCAGGCGTGCTGCTGCGCTTTGAATCGTGTGAAAAGCGGCCAAGAGACGTTCGAAGTGGTATTACATTGCTTTCGGAAGAGAAGATAAGCATGCTTCTTGATTTGAGCCTCGTAAAGAAGCAACGCATCAGAGCAGAGACACTCCAGCCGTCTTGGTGCTTAAACTTATTGTTGTCAGTTGTCCGAGGCTTCATCTTAAATCGCAAAAAAACGCATTTCCGGCCTTCGGCAATATTAAAACGGTCCGTAAGAGGTCAGACCGATATTGCCTGATTGCACCCGTTCTGCACTGCAGCATTAAACAGGAGTATGGCGGTGCGTCTGAAACAAAATACAGAACAAAATAGAATGTCATAAGCCCAACCGTAGCCTAATTACTGGCTCTATTGGGGGGATGGAGGGAGTCAACTTGGTCACCTAGGTTCAAGCATTGCCCATCGGACTTGAGTTCGACTCACGCCGAAGCTTTTACGTAAATACGTGCTGGAGTCACGCCCAATTCATATTCATCCATACAGAACCACTTCAATCTGAAACAAATGTTAGTGTTTTCCCTGCATGTCTCGGAAAAGCCACCACCTCCTTTTCTTTGTTCTTCTGTCCTCATGTAAACGTAATATAGATGTTACGTTTTACGTGCCTAATTAGTTCACTGTTATATTAATCCTGAATGGCTTAATTAGCTATAGTGTTACTCAATGTCTTCCATTGTTCATCTATCTCTTATTTGCCTCTTCGCCATCTTGTCGCTACTTTTTAAACGCGCTTTGAATATCATTCACTAACAATATTCCCATCTCGCGAAATATAAAAGTGTCGTAATTGTAAACGTATGTAGCAGCCACCCTGTTCCAAATTACTCGTATCATTTCGCGATTGATCCCTCTAGCTGTCATTAACATTCTACGGATACAGTGATTCGCTACATCGCCGAATGCACGGCTCTGAAGCCAAGAGCGCTACGTTCTGCATAGCTTCGAGAAGTTTCGTATCACGGAGTATTTAGAATAATAAGTGTTCTAGTATCCCTGGCGACGGGCAAATCGACCCGCCGCTCCGCGAATCGCCTGCCAATAATTGATGTCGGCCCGGAGATTGGCACGAGACAGAAGCGCTCCACGGGGAATACCGATCGTTAGTCCTAATTATCTCGCCTTTATGGCCTCCAAGACAGGGATTTGCAACTGGAAGAGTGTATACCCCGTAAAAAAAGAAGATCCCGTACCAACCCCTCGACGCAGGAACATCTCGTCCAGAATCTCTGCGGACGCGCTAACCCGCCTCCTCTCTCCTCGAAAAAAAAACAACAAAAAAGGCCACGGTGACGTCACGGAGTCCGTAAAGTCACGCCGAAGCGGTGGCACTAGTTGTCCGAGAGGCCATTACAGGGCCTAGATTGAAGAAAGGGCCTACCTCAAACCACGAGGAGCGTTTTCGACTTAATAACAATCGCCTCCCGCAGAGATTTTTTTCGCAGGTTCGCACACGCTGCGTTGACGCGTGGCGAGTAGAAAAGCAGACGGGAAGCTGGAGACGCTTACAGACGATCGATCTTTTTGCCACCTCATCGCAGCTCGCATTGCAAACGCGGCCCATAAGCCACGTGATTCCCGATCGAGCAGTTTTAAACTCTCTGTAATCTAGGCTCTTTTAGGGGCCATTAGAGACCCTCGATTTCAGAGAGGTAACAACTCAAACCACGGAGGCCTGTCGCAATTTAATTGCGAACACCTTTTTCCGCAAACTGGTTAGGCGTTCGTACGCATGCGTGCGTTATCGTGTGGCAAGGATGATAGCGAACGGAGGGGCGGAGAGGTAACGTAAATATCTTGTTAGAAGAATACACTGTACAACTGCACGTTTACGCTATAGAGAGCACGTCAACAGCGTCGAATCCTCCCCTGGCCGTGCGGGTATACTTCGCGTCCAAAAATAACGCGTGCGCATCGCGTGCCCCGGGAGAGAGGGCAGCAGCCGCGGATTACCGAGACACCGGATTCGTCGAGAGAGCAAAAACAGCCCTCTCCCCTAGACGGGTTTCCACGACGATAGATGGCGGCAGCCACGCCTCCCAATTCAAATTGAAAACCTCCGAGGCTGCCAGAATCCAGCCGTTCCAACTACGCAATGCCTGTTGAGTAAGAAGAGTCCCCTATAGGTCACTGATAAGGTGAAAAAACAACAGGGCGTCTCTTTCATCAAACTTCCTGCCTCCATGACGCGCTCGTTGACATTTGCCGTGCTTTGGCTGTGAATGCACGCTCGAGGTTTAACGATATGACAAAGCGTCATCCAAGGTGGAAAGCTCGCGCTGGAAGTGGGAAAACCTGAAACGCCTCTCTTTCGTTTTTATCCTGTCGGTGCCTATGGTAATGTATTTTGCTTTTGATTCTTAGCTAGTCACTGTCGAGGTCAAAAGGGCAGAGAGAGGGTTTAGTTGCCCCGCCTCCGGCGCTAACTTCCTACCTTCGTTAACGCTTCGGAGCCTAACTCCCACTAGAGGCACGGCGGAAGGCACGAAGGGTGTGCGTACCGGAGGCCTAGACAGCGCTATCTTCATCGCTCTCTAACACCGCTGAGGTTTCACATTGGTGCGAACTGAGCTTTAGGGTAAAACGGAGCGAGGTATTTGCTTCGATTATTCTCTCACTCCGGTGGACCCACCTCCGACGACGAGGGAGACGGTCGAGTTGCGCAGCGCCCCCTGTGGAAGGCCACGGTGCACAGGTAGGTCCCGGCGTCTTGGAGCTCGACCTGGGCGATCCGAAGTGCGGCGGGACTCCGGGCCACCGAGAAGGACGCCCTCCCGGCCCAGGAAATGCCGATGGCGTGCTGGCCGTTCCAGATGCCCCGACGCTGCGTGTCCTCCACCATGTAGAACGGCGTGGCGTCCAGGAATGCCCAGAGCGCCGTGTTGTTGTTGTCGTTCTGGTTGTTGTTGTGTTTGTTGTCGGTGTTCTTGGTGACGGCGTGCTTTGCCGGCGCGTACCAGAGCACCTTGGCCGGGCTGTCGTCGTGCTCGGAGTCGACGTCACATGGCAGCCACACATCTTGTCCACGCTCTCCCTTGACCACTGCACCGACAAGAGGGCAACGAAGGAATGAGAAGGATGTCTGACTGCACAACGATTATCGCGGGCGTTCGAACACCTATCCACATAGAACCGTTTGCTTATATACCTTTGCTTACGTTACGTACCATAAGTCACCGAGACATTCGTGCCTGGAATGTTGTGTGCCAGACAACTCCTCGAAATTGTTGCCACGGCTAAATATGAAGCACAGATGTCCCGGCGACTTTCGACGCAAGCAGACGTAGGGCTTCCGCAACATAACGCAACGTAAGCAAGCGGTGTTCTTCGAACACGCACTGACGCTGTGTTGTGAGCTCATACATTGCAGAAAGAACAGGCTGTTTGCTGCGAACATATTGACACATTAATGTGCAAACACGCGTCGGGCATGTTCGGAGCATGTTTGCTTCATACACATGCGCGCTTCGAACACGGCTGCAAAGAGTTTTTGTATGACCAATGTAACATTGCTACTAAAACGTGGAACTCTCTACCACCCTGCCTAACTGCCATGTCATCATTCTATATCTTTAAACAAGCCATACGTGCACACATACTATCTGCATGATTCATCAACAATTTCTATGCCCCCCCCCCCCCGATTCATTCTTCTCTCCTAGGCACACCTTTCACACAATCACACACACACACACACACACACAAACACACACTGATATTGTCCTTTTTTCTCGACGTTCTAGCTTTTCTTCTCTCTCTTTTCACTTGGTTTAATATTTTGATTATGTACATACCACAATTGTGTTACGTTTTTTTTAAATATTTTATATATAATGGTGCCAACTTGATCGCTGACTAACCCTTTATTACCAAAGGGTCCCTTCAACAGTTTTCTTTGAAAACTTTGGGACCCCGTCTGAATAAGTGTAATTATCTAACATCTTGTTTACAAATAAAAACACATTTTGACTTGACTTGACTTGAACATGAGCGTTGGACAAGGAAGAAACATTCCGTAAACAGTTTGTACCAGACCGTATTTTGTATTACGTACAAGCAGTGGTACCGCGTTTTTACATATACAAATGGGCCACAGTGTTCCCTACATAAATTTAAATTTTGCACCAAGAAAGTTGAAGCTTTCACCGACTGTGCATTTAGGAGATGGATTTTGCCTCATGAGATTTCAAGGAGTAATTTTTTTCCTGTGAAAATGAAAAAAAAAAACTTATACAAACGCATTTCCTGAAGTCAACGGTGGATATGATAGCAGACGACCGAAATATCGATCACTACAGTAACTTGGGGGCGCATCTCCCGATAGGCCCAACTAGCAGACAACGAAGTGCGTCGTCTGCTAGTGGCATACGCCGCTGTGAGCACATGTGCAAGAAAAGTGAAGAAAACGTTCGACGACGATACTCTTGTCTTTTATGCCACCTATACGTGCATTGGTGACTCCGGCGAAATCGACCTCATCTATAGCGACTGAAACCGAAAGCTGTGGCTGCTGGTACGTTCGCCAGCCAGCATTTTCGATCAAGTCAAGTATTCCCGGCGACTGGTGATCTAAAGGTGAAACCGTGAAAGAAGGGTTCGAAGACATTCGATGAAAATCGTTACTATATAAGGTTACGCTGCAAACGTACAATTTCACCGTATGTTGACTCGCACTGTCTTAACACCTATTACCTGCCTCATAACCTGCACAAACGCGCCGCATAAAGTTACGTGTTTTATTCAGATAAAAAGAAACTAAGGAAACCTTGGCAATATGTAAAATTTACACGTGCATAAATGCGAATACATCTTTTTTTATTTTTTTTTTACTTTGCTCCCAAACGCGGTTTATTGCGAGGGCGGAATTTCAAAGCCCCGAAAGCGGCAACGCTTTCGGCGGCTTTAAGAAAACCCTTAGAAGTGGTAATCCCTTTATACAAAAAGCGGCCGCTTCACGCCCATTTCGCTACACTTTCCGAAGATGTCGAAAATAAACAAAAAAAAGGAAGCTCTGAAATGCGCGCAGCTGCTCGATCTGCCTGGCTTCGTTACCGAAACGCATCCACACACACTCTCCTGAGAGTTACCTAAGCAACAAAACAAAAAAACAGCAACATTATCATTTCTTGGCGCGCGCTCGGGGGCGGGCGGGCGGCTTTTTTCCGAGCGGACCGCCTGAATTCCCAATGCGAGGCGCACACGCGCTGCTTGAAGACAAGCAGCAACGCCGATCGCGTACTCGAGAAAACCCCTAACCGCGAGAAATCTCGTTTAGCATGCGGGAATCCACGTAAGCCCGATGAAAGGTGGAAAAAAAAATAAGCCGCAGCCGCCTCTCACCAATCCAATATAGAAAACGGCGGAAACGGCAGTGTGCGCGTTTTATTTCTTTTATTTTTTTAACAGTGTTATTGTAGCAGCTTTGTGAATCGCCGGAATATCCTGAAACTGGATAGTTACCACGCCGTGCGGGGCGAGAGCTGAAAAAAATATATGGATATATTATTTCAGAAACTAGATGTAAATGAATGTTAGGTGAACGCGCGTTAGTTTATAGAGCCTTGACCAAATATTTAACTTAAAAGTAGACTCGTAGGTGTCTGTTCAAAGGGCGAGAAAGGGAACGGACAGGAAAGAGCGCTACATCTAAGTTCGACACTCTGGCAGAAAGTAGGCGAGGTCGGCGACCAGCGCGATCGGCCGGAGCACTGCGCTGCGATTGGCCAACGCCAAAAGTAGACCGCGGCGGGCTTGGCCAATCGCAGCGGTCGAAGATTTCGCCAAATTTTCTCGTCGAGTGTCGAACTCGGAACCCCGGAAGCGATATATGTATATAGCATACCGGTCAATATTGTGATTGCAAAAAACTTAAACGCGGCCAGGTAACGGCAAATCTAAACAAAAAATAAAAAATAAAAAACGCCGATTGTTGGCTAAAAATAGTTGCCGTTCAGTTCTGCGCACATTGATTTTGCAAATAAGATTAGTGACGTCCTCGGAGAAAAACAACAAATTTCGGTATATCTCTTTGTTGGGAACGTTAATGGGGAGGTTTACCAAAGGCGCGACGTCTGTGTGTGTTTGTTATTAGGTTAATCAGATCCTAGCCTGTCAGTGGGTACTTCACACTCTTAATTTAAAGTCTTACACATCTACTTTCAATCGACGCACTTGAGAGAGCCAGTCGCTGCAATGTTAGGAAGAAGCTCGGCGAATGAAACGATTCTAAAAACAACTTTAGACCTAAAAAAACAAGAAACAAAAAACAGTCCGAGCTGCTGTCACACAGAGCACGACAGGCACGTGAAATCCCATGCTCAACGTCACAATCCGCTCTTTTAGAGCGCAGCTCTTATGCGCCCGTTTCCTGCTTGAGCGGCGTCGGCGTCGCCGTCGCCGTCGCCATCGCCGTCGGAACCGCGCGGTGCATTATGGGAAGCGTCCCATAATGCACCGCGGTGACACTTGCGTTGCATTATGGGACGTTTCCCATAATGCACCGCGCTAGAGGGAGGAGGAAGAGGGCGAGAAGGAGGAGGAGAGGAGGAGGAGAAAGGGGGAGGAGGTGAGGAGCACGGGAGGAGAAGATGAGGAGGGAGGAGAAGAGAGGGTACTGATGAGCGGGAGGGGCATACCGTCCCCTCCGTCCCCTCCCCTCCTCCTCCTCAAGACCTGCGCTCTAATTCGGCATTACAGGAAATGTAACCGTCTGTCATATATATACATATATATTTTTTTATTTAAGATTATTTTGGGATTTGTCATTTACCGAGTTCGCTCCGGATAGATTGCAGCGATTGACTGCTCAAAGTGCCTTACGGGAATGTACACATACCTCGCATTTCTTCGGAGTGCGCGTGGTCAGATTCGGCTACATTATTATAGCTCCGTCTCGGTCTTTTAACGACTCTGACCGCAACCGATGCCACCATCCGATGGCGCCAAATCGAGCAACATCAACAGTAAACCCTCGCACCGAGCTTATCGTCTTTGTGCGTTCAATGTCACCGACTAAACCATTGGATGAATGGATGGGGCTGAACCTTTGAACCGGGCGGTGACTTGCGCCACCTAGACGCATAGACGGTGAAAACGCCAGACCCTTGCGCCTTTTCTTTTCTTTTTTTCTTTGCGTGGTTGTTTTAGTTGGTGGTAGCGAGACCCACAAAGATAACGAGTACCGATGCCATCACTTTGGGTGCCATCAGCACCCAAAGTGACGATGCACCTTGGGCGCTGGTGCTTGGTTGGCTCCAGTCTTGTCTTAGCGTTCGGTCGCACTTAAAGGCAAAAAAAAAGTGTAGAGATTGCACCAATATTTCTTTTAGATATATAAAAAATAGAAAACACAAGTGGCGGTTGCAGGTTTCTCGTAACTGTACCACGCACTGTGAGTTCGAGCTTTTTTTTATTTTATGATTTTTATTTAGTTTGACGCGCACGCGTTAATCGTACGTATATTTACATTCTTACTCTCAGAGTAGCTTATACATCGAGGTCTCGATGTCTACAAATACATAAGAAAAAATAAATAAAGAAGAACGTCGGACGAGGCAAGACGATCTCTCTGTATCCAGGCTCACAAGTCGAGGAGATCTTCGCTTCGACGCTCGTGGGGGGCTTCTTGGAAATTGCCTCACCGTTCAAATGTTAGGCGAGCAAATTGCCCCGGGACGCATTTGGAGCCAGAAAAGCGCGACCGAGAAGATCGCTTGTCGTTTTTCTCTGAGAGGTGTGGAGCAAACCCCAAAAGCCAAATTCCAAAAACCAGCTCATTTTTTTTAGTTTTTTATGGCGTGCTGTTAGGCCTGCTTGCACACCATAAAAAAAAGTCTGCGGATATTGTTTTAGGTGTGCGTTTTTTTCCTTGCATTTCGTTTTAGAGCGCAGCTCTTAGGCGCCCGTTTCCAGCTTGAGCGGCGTCGCCGTCGCCGTCGGCGTCGCCGTCGGCGTCGGCGTAACCGCCCGAGGTCACGTGACCCCCAGGTCACGTGACCCCCAGGTCACGTGACCTCCCCGAGGTCACGTGACCCCCAGGTCACGTGACCCCAGGTCACGTGGTCCCCAGGTCACGTGGTCACCAGGTCACGTGATGATGATGACGATGACGATGCGGATGCCGATGACGTCATCAGTGACGTGGCCCCCCAGGTCACGTGACCCCCGGTCACGTGACCCCCGAGGTCACGTGATGATGATGACGATGCGATGCCGATGACGTCATCAGTGACGTCACTGATGATGTCATCGGCATCCGCATCGTCATCGTCATCATCCCTGATGACGTCATCAGTGACGTCACTGATGACGTCATCGGCATCCGCATCGTCATCGTCATCATCATTGATGACGTCATCAGTGACGTCACGTTACCCTCCTCCCCCCCCGAGGTCACTTGCCCCCCCCGCCGTACCCTTCCCTCCTCCTCCTCAAGAGCTGCGCTCTAATTCGGCGTTACAGGGAGTTGTAAACGGCTTTCACTTTTAGAGCGCAGCTCTTAGGCGCCCGTTTCCGGCTTGAGCGCGTCGCGTCGCCGTCGGCGTCGCCGTCGGCGTAACCGCCCGAGGTCACGTGACCCCCAGGTCACGTGACCCCCAGGTCACGTGACCCTCGAGGTCACGTGACCCCAGGTCACGTGGACTCCCAGGTCACGTGGTCCCCCAGGTCACGTGACCCCCAGGTCACGTGGTCCCCAGGTCACGTGACCCCCGAGGTCACGTGATGATGGCGATGACGATGCGGATGCCGATGACGTCATCAGTGACGTGACCCCCAGGTCACGTGACCCCCTGGTCACGTGACCCCCGAGGTCACGTGATGACGATGACGATGCGGATGCCGATGATGTCATCAGTGACGTCACTGATGATGTCATCGGCATCCGCATCGTCATCGTCATCATCCCTGATGACGTCATCAGTGACGTCACTGATGACGTCATCGGCATCCGCATCGTCATCGTCATCATCATTGATGACGTCATCAGTGACGTCACGTTACCCCCCTCCCCCCCGAGGTCACTTGCCCCCCCTCCGTACCCTTCCCTCCTCCTCCTCAAGAGCTGCGCTCTAATTCGGCGTTACAGGGAGTTGTAAACGGCTTTCACTTTTTTTAGCTTATTTATTCCATGTTTTTACCTTGTCTTGTTACATTTAGCCACACATAAACTATCGGTCGACATGTTTGAGTCATACACATTTATGACGCAAAGATGCTTCGAAAATGCTCGAGAAGTGTTCACAGATAATTCTGGCGGAGAATTATCTGTGGATAATTCTCCGCAGATAGTTCTGCAGGGAAACTCCGCGTCTTTTGTATGATGTACGAAGTAGTGACATTCCGGCTTTTTATAGAGACATTCTTGGATTCTTGGTCTCTCGGCCGTCATCTTGATACTGCGTTTCGAATGTTCTTTCTTTTTTTTTCTTTTTTCTTTTTTTTTTTTTTGTTATTCCCGAGGACAACCTATTTGGGAAATGTCATCGAAATGTACGGGGGTACTCGTGCCCTCTCCCATTTTTAAGCGCCTATCAAAGCTGCGCGCACTCTCTCTCCTCCTCCTCTCCTCAAAAATGCCAAGAAAACGTTGCCCCCACGCGTGTAAAGCCCGTTCACGCGCATACAAAACACAGCGCCCCCTCGGTGCTATTAGCGAGCGCGAGAAAGGCGCGCTGAATTGGCTGACTCGGCTGACTTTACCTGAGCAGCGCTGACTTTGCGCCTTGTTATATGCAAGCACAGTGTTTTGCAAACAAGCTCGCTTTGCCCACACCAGGTGTGGGCATGCAGTGCACGTGCGCAGAAACCGAAATTGGGAGGAGCGAAGCCTCTCTGCGCATGCGCAGTACCGACAGCAGCGCCACCACTGTGTCGTGACGCCAGCGACTCGAGTTATGGTGGCTGTAAGGGGAGGTGTGCCGAACAGAACATCGATAGCATGCCACTTGTTCATGACGCCGATGGCACCGGTACCCTGCGCCTGGTGCCATCGTGCGGCGCACAATGGCACCACGCGTACAAGTGCGTCCTGCATGAGCACGCGCAGCACGAGACGCTCTCGTGCCCCTTCGAGCAGAAATTCACCGGTAGCCTGGCTACAGCGCCACTTTTTCGTCATGAAGCGGCGGCACGTGGAACTATCCAAGAATGCGGAGAGCTCGGCACACCTACCCCTATAGCCACCATACTCGAGTCAACACCTCCTAGACAGCTTTCAAGGCCTGCGCGACGCGTGTCATGACGTCACGTCCCGGAGGCCTGCACGGGCGCTGATTGGATCCGAGTGCCACGTCAGCCTTCGCGTGCGACTATGATAGGAAACGAGTCGCACGCGAACGCTGACGCGGCACTCGCATCCAATCAGCACCCGTGCAGGCCTCCGGGACGTGACGTCATGTCCTGTGACGCTCAGGCCTTGAAAGCTGTCTAGGAGGTGTTGCTTGAGTCGGTCTACTAAATACCTTTGGTTCATCCCAAGCCCATACGCAGCCGACGCCACGAGCTGACGGGGCCGACCACAAAGCGCCAAAAAACGCATCATCGTGTTCGTCGTTTTTCCGTACGTGTTCCATCATCGCACTACCTATATCGTAAACAAAACAAAACAAAAAAACTTGCGCTTTTTACGTTGCTTTGGTCGCTCCTCTTGTACCTACCTCTTCGTACATCGTAGCGTCGTCTACGTCTGGACTTAAATCAGACCACGAAGTATGGTAATACGGGTATGATCCGGCGCTGCGTCGGTGCTAGGTTACGCTCCAGCTAGTCGACGCTGTTCCCGGTGTTGATCCGGCGCCGCGCCGTAAGTGTGAACCGGCCCTTGGAGTTCCCCATAGACACACCGGCGGGAGCAGCTTGCAAACATCGACGCGTTAATCTCTGAGTAAAAGAACCAACACTTTTTCTTTTCTTTTTTTAACTTTTGCTGCATAGTTACTTATTATTTTTTTGTACAGCCTTGCAAAATGATTTTTTTGTGCGTTAAGTGTTATAAAAAAAAAGACAAAATAAAAAATCGAGTTGGTCGTTTGCTCGTTTCACGTAGAGCCATTAAATAAACAACGCTTAGAGTCCTTAGAGTATCTCCACCCACTTCCAGGTGTTCGTGTGGGCGACGCCATTTTGGTGCTGACTTCACAGCGGTCCGAATCGGCGATCGTTATACGATTCGCAAATGTGGCCCCCTGAGTTTTAGATACGGTATCGGGAGACTTGGGCGATATTCTTTTTTTTTTGTGTGTAGCCAATTGTCTTGGACGTTTTTGAAGGACTAAAAAAGCTTATCAGGCGATTTCAACTCAAACTTTGGGTAACTGGCAACCACTATTTCGAGCACCGAGATGGCTGAAGTGTGGTTCGGAACGAGTTGTCACGTGTGCAGTGACAGCTCGTTACCCGTAAGCGCTTCGGTCCCCGCTTTTCTGCTCGCGGTAAGGGGCGACCGCGAGCCATAAGCAGTACATACTCTCGTGCACAATATGAATACTGCACAAAACATGCATATATTCAAAGTTTCTTTTTTTCTTTAGTGGTGTTGTTAAGGGTTAGTTTTCCCAGGATCGTGTCCCCCGCAAAAAAATGAAGACTCCGAGCTCTGGACACTTACCGCCATCTATGAGCGACGGCGGCAAGCCTCGGGTATCTGGTTGCCACCGTCGCTCATAGATGGCGGCAGCCTTTCCACTCTGGCTTGCCGACTTGCGGCCGGCCTTTACTTGTACAGCTTCGCTGGTCTTCTTCTTCACAAGAGTGGAAAGGCTGAAAGTTTTTTTATAATTGCGTAAAAAAGGTGTGGATTTAGAAAAACAACACGTGAGACTGTACGGTGCAAAGTGAGAAAGAAAGACTTGGCAAAGTTCGAATAAATAGCTCTGACCTGTATTTTTTTTTCGTTTCTTTATAGCGAAGTTTGGCTTCCTTTTCGAATCGTCGATACCACCAGAAAACACGATCCCGCACCTTTCGTCATGGATCCCCGACCAGGAGCACTATATAATCTGGACACTTGGCGAAAAAGTCGGTGAGAAATTTGACCGCCACGATTGGACGGCGCTTACGTAATGCGAGGGGCCGGCCAATCAGCGCCGCCCGATTCCTTGCCGAGACTTTTTAGCCGAGTGTCCAGTTTAGAGCCCCAGCTCCAAGCTGTAAACGCCATCGAGCTCGACCTGACGCTAAAAAAGCGTCCGACGTCTGTTTCTGGCCGTCACCACGCGCCAGCGTCGCCGCACACGTTGTGAAACGACGTCGACGCCCTTGGGGGTTCGCGCTTGGCGAGACGCGAGTGCCAAGCTGCGGCAGCTCTCCGCAAATACGCCGTAGTTATTCACAGACTAAGAAGAAATGCGGAGCTCGGTCAGTCGTCGGCATCTTCTTATCGCTACGGACCCAATAAGATTGCCACATCGGCCATTAAGAACCCCGAAAGCCGAATCACAAAGCAAGCAGCATAAAGATAATGTCTCCATAGTCCCGAATTTATCTTTTTTTTTTTTTTTTAGGATTGCCTTTCACACGTAGAAAGTATCATCATTATGCTCAAAGCGCCTTGGCCCATTGAGCTGAAGTGATAGTTTTTTGTTGTATTTTATGACAAAAAGACAGGTAGTGATTGATTATATATGCCTCGTGATTCGTTTTTCTATCTTATCGTCGGCTGATGGCTCAATCTTATCGGTGGACGCATAAAAACCTCGAGACTCTCCCCGCATTTTTAAGCTGCGGGGACTATGGTGCTATCGGCTCAGCCGAAAATGTACAGAAAATATATAATCCAAAAACATACAACGCGCTGACAGCCCAATAAGCGCGGGGTGTGTCCCGGACATCTGATTATTGCTACGCAGCCAATGGAATTACGTCACTAGCAAAAGCTAGTGACTAGCATCACGATGGAAGAAGATAACGAGCCACACCCTGCCGGTCTTAAGCTGACCATAGTTGAAGTAAATTATTTCCACCGCCTAAAATATTGACGACACATTTAAACGAATCTTTTCGAATTATTAACTCGAAGGTCCAAGGGTAGGAGAAAACACACGGGCAACAAAAACCGTCCCTCTTCCCGTTCTTTCCCCTTAAAGGGATGGAATGGCGTGAGAAGCCGAAGGCAGAAAGTTTAGGTGGATGCCGGCTTTTATCGCGGGCAGTTACTTTCCCTTAAAAAGACACCAAACGAGGCTTCTAGACTCAAAGGATGAGCTTCTCCGGGATCCGACGAGATGCTGGTGAGCGTCCGACTAGGCCGTAGAGAAAAAAAAAGAATATAAAATATGTAAAAACGTTTTTACGGCCTTCGCGAAAAGGGAAAACTGAGGTCGCTTTTATGGCCGCTTTTTTTTCCCCCTCTCATGCGGTCTTACGTGCGTGTGCGTTCGTGTGTGTGGGTGTGCGCACCTGTGTGTGTGTGTTTGTGCATGTGTATGTGCGTGTGTGGCTTCTGTGGCCTCTTTCTATTTGATGCGTGCGTGTGTTTCTGCGAGTGCATGTGTGTGTGTCGCTTTTATGGTCACTTTTTATGCGTGCGTGCGTGCGTACGTGTGCGTGCGTACGTGTGTGTGTGTGTGTGTTTGCGTGCGTAGGTGCGGAAGGGCGGGCCTTTGTGTTCTCGCTCGGTCACGTTAGCGGAGGACAATGATGACATGCGACACAAACGCCCCGGATGTTCGTTTAAGGGCTTATCTACGACGCGCTCTTACCATGAAGGAAAAGTGCCACTAAAACAACACTTTGTATCTTTTTCTTTTCTTTTTTTGCTAAAGCGTAATTTCTTTTTCTTTTTTTTTTTTTTTAGTTACCGTTGAAGGGGATCGGTTGCCGAGTGGGTTAGCGTGCTCCAACTTGGAGCACGTGGAGCGAAAGCTCGCGCTGCAAAAAACCCAAGGATCCTGGGTTAGGTCCGCACTCCTGTCCGATTCGATCCGGATGAGCATCGTGCCGGTGTGCGGTCGTGTATCACTACAGCGTGGTGCACGTTAAAGAGCTCCAGGCTAGCGGTTGTACTACACTGGCTAAATTTCTCATCTACAGCTGAGACACCAGACGCCTCCGAGGCTGACAAACTTCCGGCTATATAAACATGCATGGCATAGAACATTATTGTTCACTACCTGCTGATTTGCTCCTGCGGAGGAGGAGGGTTGGTACGGTGGTGTACGGAACTACCAACTAAAAAGTATTTGTTCTTTACGTGCAAAAAAAAAAAAAATATATATATATATATATATATATATATATATATATATATATATATATATATATATATATATATATATATATATATATATATATATATAATATTACGACATTAAGATATATATTGCAATATTTTGTCGCGAGGAAACGCGATAGGTGCAGCGTTTCCAGTGATCTTTTTATTCCTATCTGCCCCGCGTGATGAAAAATGCTGAATCGTTTATTTGTTTGGTTGAGCAAGCGCTTCCTTCTTTCTCCAGTGCACTCCCATCTCTAGACAACTTTGCTCTCCCTCAGCGCACAAACGCTCCCGAAATAATATGAGTGATCAGTGATAACTAAGGTTTTCTCAATTTAGGGGTTTGTTGTTCTTTGAATTCGGAAAATGCTTTTCCGGAAGTTTTTTGTTCTTTTTTTTATTTTGCCTACAAATTCGGTGTTTTTCTGTGTCTATTTTCCTGGTCGGAAAAAGAATTTGCGTTTTCTTTCCGGGGCGTATATCAGAAATATATATGTAGCGGGCATAGGATTTCATGGCCTTCAGGAAACATGTGTGCGACCGGAATATCTAGAACACATGTCCCAATATCCGTAGGACATGGAAACGAGATGAGAGGTTTATTTCCCGTGGCGAGCAGCAGACTCGTGGTCAGTTCAGTGCAAAGCTGCGTTCCGATGCAATTCAAAATAGGGTTGAAAGTAAAAATTGATTTTCATGAAGCTCTAATTCGGAGTTTTTTATATTCAATGGCAACTCCCATTCGGAGTTGGTTTTTTTCAGTTTTCTCGCGAATCTGATGAAACGGGTTCGGTGGTTGACTTTTTGGGTTTCAATGATACTTACCGAAAAATATTAACCCGTTATATCTTCCGCCAACAGTCACCCCGTGAAAAAGCTAGTCGACGCATATCTATACATTTGCTTTGAGCAATGTACTGCTAGAGCGATATGCTGCTATATCAAAGGTATTTCTTTCCATCATTTCTTCAGTTCTTGTTTTAGAAAAAAATGTTTCATTATTTGATTGGTATTCTATTAACATTACAACTAAAAAGAAATAAAGATGACATATGAGAAAGCTTCATCAATATTTTCTTCTTTTTTTTTCCATTTGATGAAATCGAAAATTCTGGCCTAACCTCACCAACCTTAAAGAAACTATACATTTGAAGTAAATTTTGCGTGGCAGCTGTGCAGGCAGTGGTAGATAAACTGTTTCAGGAAAGTTATTTCTAAATCGCTCTTTTTGTTTACAACGGTACCCAGACGTTCTTTATGAACGTAATTTTCGACCACTACTACCTAACCAAGCAGAAATTCGGGCGACTTAGTTGTATTATCTACACAAAGAAGTGAGTGACAAGCACAGCAAGCGGGAACCTGAAATATTGAAATGTTTCGGATTGAAAAACTGAGGTACCCAAAAATAACCTAGTGACGGACTGAAAATGATTACTCACACCTACATCACTTTTTGAATATTGAAGCAACTGATTCCAACTAAACACAACATTCATCAAAAAGCTTTTTTGTTTTTCCCGAGAAATAAATTTGGCTTTTCTTTTTTCCAGATCTATCATTTCAAATGAGCCCCTCATTGTCTGTTTTGTCACGGCCACTCGAGAGCTGCCGCAGCGAAAACCAGAATCGAGCGACCGTGGTTGTAATATAGTGCATTCTTCTCTAATCGCTCATCATATTTTTTTTACTTTTTTTTTGATTTACCTAATTTTGAATTTTTATTTCTTGCTGGGAGCGTCAAATTTGAATAAGTTACAAAACAAACATTTTGCCCTCGTGCTTCACACTATACAAAGAAAATAAAGAAGAAAAAAAAGAAATCTGAGTTAACTTTTTTAGGAACACATAGACAGCCAATCACGGCGTATAATAAAAATATCCCAGGAAATGACGATTTTGAATCTCAGAATAGGACAATATATGTTTTTAAAAAAACGGTCTGCGCAGAGAAAACAAGCAAGTGAAAAACGATATTCTCACTGCCACCGAACACATTGCGTTTCTCGGATATAATTGTATTCCGAGCTTTGTCTTTCGCTGAGAGCTTAAATTGTTCGCAGTGATTGGCTGTCCCCGTGTTCTGCGGGTAAGTGAAATCGAGACTTCTTTTTCTTTTTTAAGTGCACAACGTCTTTTTTATCATAAAATACCGACTGTTTAGGTTCATAGCCGATTTCTTCTAACAGACGAGTACGTGACGGAAAACAACTCGCCCCCTATACTTTGTTTTTATATAAACGGGCCTTGAACCGAAGCACATTCGGCTGATCACCGACGCATAGCACACTACCCCAGGTTTGGGGCCACCCTGCACTGGCTAAATTTACCCTCTACAACGCAGACGCACGCAGCCACATCTCGCCTCACTGCATGGCTCCCCCGTCGAAACGTTCATACGAGCAATTTCCATCCTTTCGAGAAAAGGCGTTAGTAATATTAGTCCCTACAAAAATAAAGGACCACCAGTACGCTGGATTGCTCCTGCCTTTTGTGAATGCGTTACATGCAAGACGACAACGACGCCATCTTCTGCCGCATTTGCTTGAACACGAGCGTTCGCCGGATGGTTTCGAAGTCATAAACGTACAGAGCGGCGCACGGGGTTGCCTATTGAACACTATTTTTTTCCCGCCGAACGAGCGCACGCTTTATTGTGAGCGCGGAAAGTGGTGTATTTACATCTGCACATTGTGAAGCTAGGCTTTCAAATACGCGATCAGTGCAGCAATGAAGTAAAGGACATCACGTACGAATTCATTAGAGCGACGCCATTTTTTTTTTCGAACGTGCGAATTCGCGAATTTTTATATTAGTATGGTGTTTGTCATCACTCAACACCTCCCTTATCCTTGAAATGTCAATGAGGACTTTTAGCAAACCGTTACCGTGTTCAACGTACCGCGCGCCGGGATAATACCGTGACTGCGGGGCGCGCGCTTAAAAGCATGCTTCAGAGGCTCTAGAGCCACTAAATGAGCTGCGCTTAGAGTATCGGCACTCCGTTCCCCGACATTGTCGTGGGCGCCGCCATATTGGGGCTTGTGCAGAGCAGACGCAACTGCCGATCGTCATGATTCAAAAGTGCGACTTCCTCAGCATTCGATTCGGTGTAAGGAAGCTCATGTAATATTGCTTTGCTCCGTCGCGGACTGTTTAAACATTTGTGAAGGACGGAAAAGCGTTTCCTGTGATTTCAGATAAAGCTTCAGATAACTGGCAACCATGATTTTAAGCCACAATATGGCCAAGTGTCGTTACTCTAAAGCGTAGCTTATTTAGTGGCACTAAGAGGCTCCGGTAGTGAGCTACGCGGAACACGGTAAAGGTTTGCTAAAAGTCTTTGTTAGATATTCGCGTTACCAGCCGTATACAGAACTGTTATCATCTTTCTTTTCTTTCATTTAAGGAAAAATAAAGACTCGCCAAAAGACGCAAAACTAAAATAAAATATACTTTTAGGTCGCTGTCCTTTTTGGACAACTGCCCATTTCGAAACACCAGCAAAAGCCGGTGTTCGGCCTCAATTTCTTTTTTTTTTCTTTCTTTTTTAAAGAAAAATTAAAAAAAAAAAGGGGGGGGGGTATCAATGTCCGATATCGAAGCAGAGGTTCTAGAACGCGGTGACCTCATGCCATTTGTGCGGGAATAGTGCTTTCTGTGTGAGTGTACGTGGGCCTCCAATACCTTAAATGGACACCAAAGTGAATTTGCAGCCCGCTTTTCACGATAGAAATATATATCTCTGAAGAAAAAGAAAAATGCTCCGAGCAAGATTTTTTCTTTTTCTCACAACAGCTTTTGATTACACAATAAATCAACGTTTAGGCTGGTTCACACTTTTGAGTTTGGTTACGACCGAGTTCTTGTGATCTCTTACGACAGGAGAGCACAATGGCACGTTGGAGCCATCTGTGAGGTTATTCTGGAAGTTCATTTTACTATAGAGAGAAGGTTTTGGAGTATTTTAGAGGTCAAATATACGTACTATCTGAGAAAAGATGGTTTAATACATCTTCAAAAGTTTTTTTTTTTATTTAAGTCAATAAAAAGAATGATGCACGACAAATAGGGAATATACGGTAGCAACAATTCGTTCATTAGCCATAAAGAAGAAAAAAGGGGCAGGGGGAGAGGCGCCGGTAGCTGCGAGGCCTGGGCTTTATGGCATAAACATTAAGAGAAGGGATATAAATGCGCACCTCGATGCCCACTTCAAAAATAAATTCCACAAGAGAGATCAAGATGACGACCTGGATATCTGGCGGACCTGGGGGAAAGGGGGGGAGGAATCCAGTCTTCCAAGGAGGTCACTAGACTCCTGTACGAGCGTCTCTTTGACTCTAGACAGTTACAGGACAAGAGTAGATCTGCACGAGGTCGGCAGTCTTGTTATTTGTGCAGTCTTCTACCTTGCCCGCCTGGCCGGAGTGCAGGCGATACCGGTGCGGATTCTTTGAAGGAGCACTGAAGCTCGTCTGTCCAGCTTCCTGGGCTGGGGTTTCGACTCCCGTGGCAGGCTGCTCCTAAGCGAAGCTCTCTTGGATTGTTTGATGCTCTGTCGCTGCTCATCGGGATCGTACAGTTCGTCTTCTGCGTCGTCTGACGAAGAGACGTCTTCGCGCGCCGCGTAGTCGTGATCCATATGAGGTGTCGGGGCCCATTCGCCGTCTCGCGAAGATCATCCGGGAGCGCGCGAGCAGCCGAGGGGGCTTGTTCGTTGCCGTCTACCCTGATATGCGCCGGCGTCCCCGACAGTCGAATTTTAGTTCCGAGCTCGAGGAGCCGAACGGAGATCTTCTTGATTTCCTCGACGACTCTGCTTGGCGAGTTATGTTTCCTGCATTCATGAATAGGGCTGGGATGGAGTCCGTAAAGAGAACCAGCTCCATGGGCCGGACCTCTTCGTTGTCGAGCAGGGTGCGAAGGGCAAACTGAAGAGCTTTCAGCTCGCCCCCTTAACCGACGTATTATCCGGCGGTCGGGTGGCAGGGCAAAGGCCAATCGCCGGAACGACGACGGCGACAGCTACAAGCTCCTCTGGCAGGCTGGAGAAAGTCGCGTCCACGTAGACGCTGAGCCTCTCTCGAGGGTCCTTTCAGTCTTGAGCCCTCTGGGCGTGACAGCGAGCGTGGTGCTTCTGTCTCTCCGGCCTCATCGGGCCTGTTGCGAGGGAGAGGCTTCCCTTGTACTAGCGCAATGTGCGACTCCCACGGCGGTTGAGGTTCGGAAAGTGGCTGCAATGGGTCGTCTGGGTCTGGTCTTACCAGGTCAAAAGTGGCCCTGCCTGCCCGTGAGTGCTTCAATCTTTTCCAGTGCGCGGACCGCCACGACTCCTTGTATCCTATTTAGTTGGGCATGTTTGCGAAGTATGGCGAGCGGCGTGAATTGAGGAAGCGCCGTGATTATCCTGGTGGCCTGGTTGTTAAGGACCTCTAACCGCCTCCACTGTTTTTTTCGTGAAACGATAGTACGGCGCTCTATAACCTTCTTTCCTTGCGCCGCACCTCCACTTGCATTGCTCGTCTGGACCGGACCCGCCGCATGCGCTTCGACGCTTGACGTTTTCCCTGGGAATATTGACGATGGCTGCCCTCTTAGGACCTTTGCTGTCTGTGGCCAGATGGCCCGTCTTCCCACACATCTTGCAGAAAGGCGTCAGTTCTGGGCACGGGCTTGGATTGCCTTCGTCGTCTCAGCGTCACTGCGTGCTGTCGGCCACACTTACAGCAGACGGCCACGCCGGGGCATATCTCCGGCTTGTGACCGACTCGGTGGCAGTTGCAGCACGTGATGGCCTTTTGTCTGTGCGGGTAGACTTGGAGGATGCAGCTGGCGTACACAACGTACCTCGGCAGGCTATCCCACTCAAACATGATTAGCGCCCTACGGCTGCGGCGGCGGCCGTAACGATTTTGCGCGTGTTCGACGAGAGCTCGGCGAGCAGTGCGTCGCTGCCTACGCCAGGAGTCGCGTCGTAGATCACCACAAGAATTTGACTGTCGCCGATAGCTCTGAAGGCTTGAACAGGGATGAGTGTTCCGTCGTGCAGTCGAATTCTCTCCATGCCGAGAATGCGGAGAGCGGTGCGAACGGAGATGGTGTTGCTCTATGCCATGACCTTAAGGGTACCTCCATGTTTATCGTTGCCCAGTACCGAAGTAATGTCGTCTGCGTCTCGAAGGGTTTCTCGCGGGATTTCAGGAAAAAACGACTTTATTTCGGGTGGCAGCGTGATGACGCACTTGATAGCTGTATAACCAGAAGATGCATCTTCGCCGGCCAAGGCTGGAGCACCCACGCGCTGCTCAGGCTGATCATGGCCTCTCGCCCTCTTGGTCCCCTTCATTGACCCGACGGTTTCACATGATGTGGGACCTTCCCGTCTATTTCTTCTGTTTCCGGCTCAACGCCGGAAGTATAAGCAGGTGCAGATGTAGTAACTCGTCTCAGGCGTAGCTGGCAGCAGCCGTTTCCCGGCAGTGGTTTGGTTCCCAGGCGTTTCTGAGTTGCTAGGCTGTGGCGTCAGGCGGGCGGCGTCCGAAGTGGTAGTCTTAGGGTTTTTCCCCTTGGATGCAAAACATTCTTGGGTTTTGCTTGTTCTGAACTCGTGGCTTTGTCGTTCCAAATATTTTTGAAAGCTTGCTCGACTATACGATGTGCTTCTTGAACCGAAGTTTGCTTTACAATGCTCTTCGCGTGAAGCAGGAACATCTCTGTCGTACCTTGGGAGTCTTCATGGCTTGAACCGGTTCGGACATCCGATGAAGCACCACATTGCACTATGGCACCTCACTGAGTCACCCTGACACATGGGTCGGGGTGACCAGTGGTCGGTTTTTTCTTGGCCATGGTGAGAAGGGTCACAGGGTCAAGCGCTTACAGTCCGGTGGCAAGAAGGCCGGAGCCCACCTGCCGGCGCATGAAAACGTTGGGCCTAACGGCCGCAGCAAGGTTCCTCCCCCTGGGCCGGACCATGCAAAGATTTGACAAGTGGCAGAGGCCAGGTCATAGATAGGTGTCCAGAGCTGGTGCAAGCCAGCCGGAGCAGCAGGGAGGCAGGTCAGCAGGGGTCAAGGCGTCCGACGCTGTCGAGGAAAACGGGACGTAGACCAGACCGCCGGACCGAATTGTTGGCCTAATCACTGGAGCGATACGAAGCACGCAACCGTACTTCACGGCTGCCAAGACGGAGCTCGAAATATACGGGAACCGCAAGTATTCCACGGCGACTGGATAGATGGCGTCAGCGTGTCTTCTCGAAGAATGATATCACAAGACACTCAATTGTAGGCTGTCTCAGAGTGTGTGAACGGGCCTTTACAATCAGGCTACCACCGTAGTACGACGCCGAAATGTCTGGTGCGTGTACTTTTCCGCAACGCACGTGTAAGAGGCAATCGCTGCAATCTACGGAGGTGCAAATGACGAGGTCGAAAACATGTTTGGATCTAAATACAGTCTGTATTGCGATATCGAGCTTGTCGTTCAAGTGCTCACGTCATGCTCAGTGGTGCAGCAAAGGCTGTATTTGTAGACATATCATAAGCCTCGTCACTCTTCCTCTGTAAATTTCAGCGATTGGCTCTCTCAAGTTGGGAACGTAGGCGACTACGCTTTTTTATACTGCAGGCCAGCTGTATATATATATATATATATATATACATATATATATACATACATACACCATATTAATTGTCTGCTTCTTAATGTAACAATCTGTGCCGCCACTGTCAAGTGAAACCATTACAGTACAATTAATTTCACCGGCCTTCAACGGGTATTGCGTTGCAGTAATTAAAAGTATTTGTACCGGCGTTACCGTTACTACTTAAGAAGTATCAGAAGTGCTATGCCGGTAGGATGGGCCGTCCGGTACAAGCTGCGCATGTGCGAGTCTTCTGTGGCAGCGCATGCGCAGTTCGTAGCGGAGGGCTTATCGTACTGAAGTGTGCAAAAACGTTTCCCTAAAATTTCCAATAACTTCACCATTTACGGTGAAGTCTCAGTTGCACAGTGTCGAAAGCACTGCGAATTCGGTATACTCTGAAGCTCTAAAATTTTATTTTTACGGGAAACATTTCTTTAACACTCGGGACTTTAACACTCGGGGCAAAGACATGCAAAAATGCATACTGAAAATTAGTTCTATTCACAAACTTCCCGCGTACTTGCAGGATACTAGGACAAGCTATTATGGCTTATTAAACATCTTTAAAATGACATCCTCATTAGAAGCTTAACAATGCTGCGGAATGCTGGGCTAAGTATGGTATTGGTCTTGGGTAGCCAAAGGCATGGTAGCGCTTTTTAGACGAGGACAAGGTTTCATCATCTCAATAGAAGGTTCATCGCAATATTTTTTCTCTATTCGGGGCCTCAAGTGCAAGCTATTAGAGTCGTAGGTTAATAATTTAATTGGGTGCTTACGAGTAAATATTTGCCGCGAGATTCTCGTGTTTCTCCTCTAATATTAAGGTTCGAACTGTGATAATTTTATCCCGCGTACTCAGCGTTATAATGAAGTGGTCGAAAACTATTTCGATGTTCTAAGTGTTTTCTAATTGAAATGTTTCGCGGTACATTCGACTTAATTGTTAAAATACACTTCGAAACAAAATGTTGTGGAAAAGCTGTCGTTAACTTCTTTATTATTATACAGTCGTATGAACAAGCTTAAATATCTACGATGTGGTGACAACAAATGTGAATACCGTATTTACTCGAGTGATAGAAGCACTGTTTATGAAGAGATCCTGAGGGTTCGCTTTTCCGCGGAGCACGCAGATTGCCAATCACCGCGATCGACAGCATCATTCCAGTTGTTTACAGGACAGATATAACGTCTTCGTGCGAAGATACTGTATGGAGAATCGTGTTCTCGATCTAGTTATTCGCTATGTTATTTATGCGCAACGCGATGATTGGCTGTATATGTGTTCTGCGGTAAAGTAGACGCAAAGGCCTTGTTCGTAAATAGTGCGGCTTTTACTCGAGTAAATACGGTATAAGCGAAGTATCGTCTGTGTGTCGCCGAACGCTACGGAAGAGACATCTTTAACTCCTGCGATAAAAACCTCAATGCCAGTAGCAGGAGCTTGGTGCCGCGCTCCCCCGTTTCTAGATCCGGAAGACCAAAACAGAGCACCCTAAAAAGAAAAAAAAGATCGGAGTGTTTTGGTACACCTTTTTTTAAATTTAGCACGGCGGTGAGTTCGTCGCGTCGCGTTCCACAGCCGACGAGGCTTTTTATAGAACGGCACCAGCCTCCAAACTTTCGCGGGCTTTTAATAACGACCCACTTCTGAAAGACGACATTCGCCGCGACCAAAAAACATGTCGCGTAAAAATGAAAAAGAATGGAAGTTGAGCACGAGTGGATGCGCTCCCTTTTCCTGAAGCGACCCGAGCTCAGCAAAGCGTGCGGTCACAACCATCCGTGACGGCGTCAGCCGGGTATACGAATAGCTTCCTTGCGTCCCGCACTTTTCAGAGAAGCGCCTCCTCAAGCTGGGTTTCGAGAACGGCGTCATCGTTAGACCGTAGTTTCACGACCTCTACGGTCCGTGGACTACATACGTTATGAAGTTAGCGTTTTACGTGGTACGGACTATCTGCAGGTGTGGACTATACGAGGATTAGCCTTCTTTTTTTCTCCCAAGATCGTTCAATATGACGAGACGTGACGGATTTTCTGAATGACAGGCAAATTTCACTGATGATTTTCGTACGATACAAGGTCACTAGTGCAATAATGAAGCGGTGCGTATTTCAAAATGTGTTGCGTATGAAAATCTTTTACCTGCGAACTAGGCACCCGCTGTGGACCACGTTCCAGAATACAGTGTCTATATTTTTATTGTCGTTATATAATGCAATGCTGGCGGTTGGTGTTGCCCAATATCATTTGAAGTCGAGTTACTTGAACGCGCCGTAACGAATAAAAAAGCATCTTGTAACGAAATGGCCCAGTGTTTTGATCTCAAAAAAATTATGCGCAAAGAGCACTATTCTTTTTATGTTTTTTTTAAAGAACGGGTTTTGCTTTGATTTGTATTTGTCTAATCGTGATTTACTTCGAGAGGACTACACCTTAAAAAAGGTTAAGAGTCAGCCGGTACTTGCACAACTTCTTACAGGAGTGGAATACACTCTTTTAAAAAGCCCATCAAGCAACATAGGCGGTCAGCATTTTTTGGACACGGAGTGTGTTGCCATCAAAGACCAACCTTTCTCGGTCTGAACAAGTAACGTCTGATCCGCTCTATGTTTGGTCGTCCGCGGTTCATAAGCATTTTGAGACGGGAAACTTTGATTTAGCCATTATTTGGTCGTTTTTCGATTGTTTCATACGTTTTTTAGGAATAAGAGTAATGTTTGTTTGTTTTTATGTAAGTGCCCACTGACAACCACAATGGTTTTTTGATGGGTACCACATCTCCGCAAGAACGATATATAAGTGAAACAGCAATTTATACGCGTGTAATCACACTCGAGCCACATTGCTACGAATCAGTGCGAGGCACAAAAATACCCTCGTGATAGGAGCATCTGAGTGCTCACCGTTCCACGTCGTCAGACTGGAAAAGTTTTCGTGCTCGCGTCCTGAGCTATCGTCAACTCCGGACTCGAAGCGAGTGTCTCCGTGCCTCTAATTCAATCACGCCCGTTTACAAACAGAGCAGAGCCTCGACGTTTGCTCGGAAACCGCAGGGCAATCGACAGTCTGCGCTGGTTTGCTAGTTTTGCCGTCCAGACTTCTCTTTATTTGTTTTCCTCTTGTCTCTTTCCAATTCTTTTTTTTTTGTCTGTGTGATTTGGGGGGGGGGGGGCTTTATTTGTTGAGCACTGTTGACGTTAAAAAGCACCGGGCGAAGACGCTTCTTATATTATCTGCTGTATAAGTCGCACCATGGTCTGGACAAAAAAAAGAAATCTTAACAACACGTAGAAGTAAGTAAAAAAAATCGGGGACCCCATGTGAGTGTTTTACGCGGGCAATGGGAAGAAATTACAATTGCAAATGCACGTTTGCCCAATGGACAGCTGCACCTGTGCGTTGCAGCAGCTGTCAACAATCTCAATGCTGACAAATTCAATTTGTCGTCTGTGTACTGTGTGTCTCCGGTGCACGGCTTTTTGTGTGGTGGATGGTTCGTTACAATGGTCATTTCGAAATATGGCGTATTGTCAAGGTGTACTTGTTAAAAAAACGCCCGCAGCATACGCACAAAAATTTAAAAAAACTTGCACGCACGTTAAGGTCGAATGCGAAGTCACGGGCCGCTTAATCTTAGACAAGAGAGCGGGCGAGACTGCAGAGTCACTGAATAATCTAGGCTTCAGAGTAACGACACGTCGTCCATCTGTGTGCCTAAAATCGTCCCAACCAGTTACTTAAAGCCTTATCTGAAATCTCAGGAAACGATTTTCTTTCATCTATATATCCTAGAACAGTCAGAAAGGTTATCGTTATCTGAAGCTTTGCATCTGAGCTCGTTCGTTCCAAGCAACTGCAGAAACTATGCGAGCTAGGAAACGCGATTGCGTAGGAGCAGCAACTACGGAGTTTCACTCGCTTAGCGTTCTTGTGCACTCCGCGTTTGCGTGCTGAGTAGTGTGTTTTTTTTTTCGCAGTTTATCTTTTTAGGACGTATATTTTCAGTGTCGCACTGATTGACTCTGGTTTGTATGATGCGAAAACGGTCAACAAACAGACATCTTTTTTTTTTTTTTAGCACGGAAGAATGTTTGGATTCGTGCAGGAAAGCCCATAAGAGATGCTCTAGGGGTTAAATGGACCTCCACTTTCCTACCAACGATAACAGTGGCAAGAGTGTCCACAATACTGTTGCAGCAACAACAACAACAAAAACAACAAAAATAATATGCTCGAGTTAACCTCGAGACAGAAGGAAACCGGTAAATACAGTTTTATTATAAAAAAGGTCAAGTTTCATCTAGTTATATAATTGATATTTTATAGTTAAATCTATTTTGTGTGTATGATTTTTATTTGTCATTTTCAGCATAGCTTCTCGTATTGAACGGATAGGACTGTTGCACGGAATCCCTCTTATGTGGGACTCCTAAGCAGCCCTCTTCGCCAAAAACGTTCGTGCTTCCTCCCAACCCGAGTTACACTCAACACATTTCAAGGAACATTAATTCGGCATGCCGGTAATACCCCCCCCCCGGTAAGCCCAAGGAAACAGCCCGAGCAAACCCAGACTGCGCCATTAGCATTTCGGGAACCTCCCATCGGGAGCATTCAAGTCGCGTAACTGCATGTTCAGAGAAAGCTCGCTCAGCGCAAGGGCTCTGTTATGCAAATTCGCGAACTTGCCTCTCCGACGTAACCATCTTTCGCGCCGTGTCGTCACTATGGGTGGCATACACGTCCGTAACACCGCAGCGGGAGCCTCGTCCAACTATGTTTCCATTTTTTATGAATTTACCGCGGCCTTGTGATTACTGAGAAAACATTTCAGGGCAATGCCTCGAGAAATTCATACCCGTAGGACCACTTTTGAAAAGACAAACCCTATATCGGAGGTCACACTGCTTATAGGGAGTATTCACTGGCGGCCATATCTGTGTGCGCGAATGCTGAGCGCGTGCTGACGGCGAAGCTTCCACAGTTCTTTTGTAACGTGCATTTCACACCATCGAGATTGCCGGTCTTGGCAGCCTATTGATGTGAGCTCCGTTCTGAGCATGCGCTCTAAACAGCACCCACAAATACAGCGTCCAGTGCATACTCCTTATACACCATACAAAAGACAGTCTGCAAACACGAGTCACAGCGATATTCGTGGTTCGAATTCCGCGTGCCAAGTGTTTCCTCGAACCCATTGCCACGCGGCATTCGAAGCACGAATCTCGCGGTGACTCCCGTTGTAATTTGTAGGCAGACTGCTCTTTCGTATGACGCATAAGTAGTTTAACCCCGGCTTATGCGTGAAAATAATGCGTCCGTCAAGCTTACGCGTGAGATTCGGTAACATAAACTCTCCTATCAAATTATGATTTGCACCAGCTACGCATATCACGGAGCGGTTGCTCGTTCTAATAACCGAGAGACTGGCAAATAATGTAACTGGATGTATAGGTGCACGTCACCGCAGTGAGGTGTACTTGTGCGGACTAAATGAATATGCCACATTTATATAAACCTTTAACAATTTTTTGTTTGTATTTGTTTTTACCTTCAAGCGGGAGATATGGAAATATTCACCATACATCCACAACTTATCCCAGTACGACTATGGTCTACCCGTTGTCCTATGAAATAAGTGAAAACGAGCTTAGTGGACAACGACCCAAAACCGATGATCGACTGTGAAGACTGACTGCGGTTCTGAGCTCATTTCGCAAAAGCTAAGCGGGACTATTCTTTCTTCTGTACGCGCATGGAGACGCTAATCACGTGTTCCGAAAAGTTCCTACAGACCCTACGCGTCTCTGTGGAAAATATTAAGGAAAATTACCAGCCACCTTTATTTCAGAAGTTTTAAAATGTGTGGCATATGGAGTGTTCGTGTATTTATCGTATAAAATTGTTTAGAAGACGTTAAACGGTTGTTTTGGGGTAGTCAATACTATATACTCTATTAATTTATCGACTATATTAAGCGGGAAAATTCACGTCACGTGACTTGACATCAGGTGACGTCATTTCACGTTACTTTAACTTTCACGTTACATGTAACGGTGAAACTGACGCCACAGTTTCAGGTCGCTGTGTCACGTAACCTGTCGTCAAACGGCGTGGTCACATGACTTCAGTTTTCCCGCTAAAGTTAGCGGGGGAACGCACGGACGGACAAAGTTTGGGAATTAGGGGTTTCGTTAAAAAGCTCAATAAAAGTCGTCCCTTTCAACGAACATACACGATGTGAGTATATCTATGTGTTTTTTGCGTCCAATATAAAAGTCCCACTTACGTTGTTTTTTTTCTTATTATTTCTATGCGCCCTCAACTATTCGCAACATCTATTGCAGACGTTTTGTCGTTGCACGCAGTGAACAAAGAATTCTCGGTATTTATAGCGATCAAAGTTCACTGCCATGCGAATGCCTCTTGACCAGTTCGCAGGCGGTCACCCTACAGGCGCGGACACAGCAACAAAACGCCCACCATAATAAATGCACGAGAAAGGGAAGTAGTTGTAACCGGGCGTTTGCCAGACGGACGACGAGCCGCGAGCCGGGGCCGACGTCAATAATTCACCGGGGAGAGGGTCGATGTTAAATGATGCTCCCCGTGAAACACGTCGAAGCTCCGACCAACCCGTCAGCGCCCGACTCAGAGCCCGCGGTGTCTCTCGCGTTGCTCTGTTCCTGTTCGAACGTTCAGACTTGTACGCTAACCAGTTACAAGTTACACCTCGTGACTTGCGTCTAGCTACATTCCACGGTAACCAACCAACCACTCATCCACCTTAAACAAAAAAAAGCCAAGTAACGTATTTTTGTTACTTGGTGATGGAGAAACGAGTAATGTATTTAGGTGCTCTTTGAGCCAGTAACAAAACGAAAATTTAGTAACTTTTTTTTGGTAACGTATACATTTTTGCGAACATTTGATTCACTGATAGAGGCTGATCATCCTTTGCGATACTGATGGCCCGGTTTTGCAAATTG
>JAZHYW010035687.1:0-11392 GCA_037355805.1 Ixodes ricinus
ATGCCACCGGGGCTATAAAAGGGAACCCGCGGACACGCGCGGCGGAGACGGAATGGGATCTACCATCGAACGCAAACATCATCTCATGTCCCATTAAAACATCGTCACCATATAGCCCTAACCCGGTCTCCAGCCTGTCCGTCCTCCAGCGCTTAACACGGTGCACTACAAATAACAAGACCACGTTGCGCCGTATTTTCTACGTTACCTATCGTAGACACGGATTGAACGCAAGTGCAGCGTCACCATTCTGCCGGAACCCGTGTTGACGAAGATTCGAGACGAAAGCTGACGCAGCACTCGTGTCGAATCTGTGCCCCGAGCTGGTGTCCGGTAAGTGGACTTTTCATTCATCGCATGTCGTCCTGGCTGCCGCTGGATGACCTCGATGTGTTGCGACTTTTGATTGCTACTTTGGTAGTAAAATCGACCACGTATCGTCAATATTTAGGGATTTCTAGGATGCTTAAAGCCAGCAGAATGAATTTTCGCCATATTTAGGCACTCTCAAGTGGCTCCTCAGGGAGCCTTTAAGCTGTCACTGACAATAGGAGGTATTGACACGGGCCACCCGCAGTGGCACGATTTTGAGTATCCGAAAGCTTACAAACCCGCAGCAGCGAACAGCGTGGGCATCCAATCTACGATGTGCATCATTTGATTGGAAACAAGGAGGGTCTGGTTTAGCATCGGGCTCCAAACAGAAGCCGAGTCCCTGACGCTTCCTTCCCACAGGGTATAGACCATTCCATTTAGCGCTCTCTGGGCGGCACCATTTTGTTCGACAGCAGCGCCCTCTCCATACATCCGGGAAATTCAGCGGGTTCGGCGGGGTAAAACGAGAGAGAGGGCACGCGCCCGACTCCGCTAGCAGACGACAAACCGGGAGGTTGCCATTCTCCATCTTTGGGCTGTAGCGGCGGGCTGTACGGAACATCGAACTCTCGCTCGTGGCTGCCGTTGTGAAGTGGTTCGCGTTCTTAGAATAGTTGTGGCTACTCCAAAATCAGCCTATAGCTCTCTGTTGTTCTATTTCGGTAAATGATCAACTAGCATATCTTTTTTCCGTTACTTAAATAGCAGTTGAGTCAGCCGGCAGTACTACCCTCAACTACTGCGTGTATTGCGGCAGGAGAGCACGTTTTTATTTATTATTTCAGACTTCCACTCATGGTCGCTAAAGGCCTACACCAGTACGAACTTTGTATAGTAAAAAAGGTACAGCAACCGGATTTACTTTTCGCCGGAGAGACCGGCCAATCTGACACAGTTTTCCCTATTTTTTTTTATTTGCACGCAGGTAACAGCGCAATTGGACCCTGTTAGTCTTTTTATCTAGCATAGTATTACACGATAACTGGCATACCAAAATCTGCGCATCTGCGCTTGAAATTTCCAAAATGACGCGATTTTAAACAGAGTTTGTACGCCAGCCGGATGCTAGGTACTGCCCACTCGGCGGAGCAGACGACATGCGGGTGAGAGGGGAGGGCATTTTTTTCTCTCTATTACCCTCTCTGCTATGACCCTAATGGAACGGTCTATACTCTGGCGCCCAGAAGGGCTGGTTGGACCCTCGGCTGGTGGGCACTCCTCCGGCCGTTGTCGGTGCTGAACATGATGATGCTGTTATTGAAGAGGGCGGCGTCGCTCGAGAGCCTCGAGAATCAAGCCTACTGACTCGTTCATTGCATCCGCCATCGCTGAAATATATACAACTGCGCGCGCGCTGAAGAGAAATGTTTACCGGATTCGGCTAAACACGAAACACAGATTGGACGTTTCGCGTGTATGGCCACTTTCTCCAGTTGGTACATTGTTTCAAACCTTTATCAGTGGATAAATGTCTCATTCGGACCATAATCCACTGATTTCACCCAGTTTCATTACGCCACTGCAACCGGTATGTAACATGAGAACTGTGGGCTCTCTGCACGTGCGGCAGCCCCATTTACTGGTCAGCGCGAGCAGAGTACGAGGCAGCACGAGCTGTCTCGTGCACTGACGCCTGCCTTCTGTGAACTCCAATTATGGTGACATCACGCATGCGTAGAACGCTAGGTGAGATCGGCCTATAGACCCTTTCCAGAGCCATTTATACTGAGAGTTTGGCCTTCTTAAAGGAGCGGTGCAACGATATTCAATTGGAATGTTTTTCACTTTACACGAGCTTACTGGCACTAGTGGGACTCAAGGATACTCACATGCAACGCCACTGGCCAAGAAACTCCTTTGTTGCCGTGTAATTTCAAGGACAAAAGCGATCATTTTCATTCAATCTCTCCTTTGCAAAATTTGATGACGTAACGTGGGGATCGCAAAACACCCCGATGACGATATTTGAATGCGGTTCATAGATTGGACCCGAGCATTGCGTGGGCACTCGATTTGGGCTCGTGATAATTCCTAGCTCGAGAAGCATTCGGGTAGTGGCCCGTGTCCAATCGCTGCAACGACGACAATAGCCGAGCCATAACAATGTCGGGAACTCAGCGCGTGTCCTGTGCTTTGCCAACCCCAGCGCGTGGCTATGATCAACATTGGCGGCATATAATCGGCTTCAGATCACGTGGCCGCTTGTTCTGGCTGCGAGTTGAGGGAATGAACGCCGCTCGTTTTTCTTTATTTTTTTCTGGGACTTCTATTGCGTGGGGTGAAAAACAAACGCGTGTTTCATAGGTCATTAACGTCAGGGATCCGTTTTAAGTGGTATTTGCGCAAAGTACAAAAATTGTTGCATCGCCCCTTTAAGGGAGATTTTGACAGCCTGGCAACCAGAGCAGCGTAGTCTGACAACCAGGGGATGACTACTTCCGTCCGCCATTCTGGGGCTCTGACTCATAGGAACTTAATGCGATTTCTCAGGAATAAAGAAGACAAAGAAGTAGCGCCATTTTGTGTTATCACGAGATACGCTGGTTCTAGCGAGCAACAAGCTCCGCCCATTGGCCAAACTCTCCTCAGTATAAACGGCACTGACCCTTTCCGGAATTCAGTGCCATCTGGCGACTCCAATGCCAGTTTGACTTTTACCGTACTAATGGCAGAAATGAACCTGTGGTCTGCAGTATTTTATGGGGCACCGTCACTTTCGCAGGTAAACGGTAAACGAGAATGCGCTTCACTGTACAGCTTTTTTCCAGTCTCTTTCAGTGGTAAAGGCGAAAAAAAATTCAACCAGTTGGAACGAAGGGCCGACCCGCACAGATGCCTTAATAAAGTTCTTTACATCAAGGGTCACTAATATTAAACAGCGCACAAAACGTGATGATGTACCAACTAGCTCAAATTACCACTTTACTACATCAAGGGGCTTTGAAGCCGAGTGTGTGCTACTAACGTATTGACTGGGCCCGAGTTAGAAATGAATGCTTACGCAGTTCTTGCATATAATTCCTGCTTCACGTCGCGCTAACGTCTAGAATGTGTAGGCCTCACCTGCTTAGTAGCATCTTCGACTTCTTCTTTCATCAGTAAACAGCAAAGCAAAGCAAATTGTTATGTGTACTTTATGCAGCCGGAAGTTAGTCTGCCTCCAGTGGGCGTCTGGCGTCTCAGCTGTGTATGAGCAATTTAGCCAGTGTGGTACCACCGCTAGTCTAGGGTCTTTAACGTGCACCACGCGGTAGTGATGCACGACCGCACGCCGGTGCGATGCTCATCCAGATCGAAACGGGCAGCGGTGGCGATTGAGCCCAGGATCTCTGGGTTCTGCAGCGCGAGCGTTCGCTCCACGTACTCCGAGCTGGTGTGCGCTAGCCCACTCGGCCACCAATCGCCCCTCAGTTATAGCCACCATACCTCAGTCAAACAGAAGGCCGCCATTAGTACAGCACATATGCCATTTTTCAGATGATGATAGTGCTCAAAGTTGCCAGACTAAATTCCGGAATGGGTTTATTGATAGGTCTATTGACAGCAGCAGCGGCAGTACGCTGCACTGAGACTAAACGCCTCATCTCGACATTTCAGTTACGGAGCACACTTCTACCGGACTTCATCGCCCTGAAACGCCGTCATCGTGCCCTGGATCAAAAAAATTGGGTTGTGTGTATGTTTATACAGCCTAGAACTTGGTCTGCCTCAACGGGCGACAAGTCTCCCAGCTGTAGATGAGCAATTTAGCCAGTGCATACAACCGCTGGCCTGGGGTCTTTAACGTGCACCACGCAGTAGTGATACACGACCGCACGCCGGTACGATGCTCATCCAGATCGAAATGGGCAGGGTGGGGATTGAACCCAGGATCCCTGGGTTCTGCAGCGCGAGCTTTCGCTCCACGTGCTCCGAGCTGGTGTGCGCTAGACCACTCGGCCACCGATCCCTTTTTTTTATCTTTAATGCATGGAAAAACACAATCAAAACAAATCAATACACAATCACTTCATATTAATACTTCATGTCGACTCGATTGGCACGCAATGCCCAGTTCTCACTCCTTGTTGCACGACACATTCAAGCTACTTACATGTACGTATGTAAGGTATGCGAGTCGCGAAGTAACAAACTACACAGACGGGCATGAAGTACAAAACAAACTTCGCGCTTCAAATTAGAGTACTAACATGGTCGGAAATTTATAATACCGCTCACTCGAAAACGATAAACTGACGTGTTAACGTATGTTTAAAAGTGTGGTAGACCTAGGCATGCGTCAAAGAGACTGAACCATTCTGGTACCGATGGGCGTGCCTCGTATACGCTCCTTACTTTGGCAACTTCTTCAATAAAGATAGATCTTGTCGTACGTGGTGGTTCAGCATTTCTGTCTATCATGCGGCACTTCCACAGGCTATGCAGGCCTAGTAGCATGAATAAATCGTATGGCACAAGTTCGTGTGTTTCGACAGGAAGAAATCGTATACTATGTTCCGTAAAATCAATATCCTTTTTCAGCGTTCGTTGAAGAACATCCCAAAAAAAGATTGCGTCATTGCAGTAAATGAAACAATGTTCGATGGTCTCAGGCTTGTTACATAGTCGACAGTTGATGGACCATGGAACAAAAAATCCCTTTTCCTGAAGCCACCACTTGACAGGTAGCGTTGAGGTATGCAATTTAAAGAAAAATGTCTTTGCGCTGGGAGATACACACATCTTTTTAACGCGTTTCAAAACATCCTGTCCTGGACTGTCACTAAACATTGACCGATAAATTGGAAGAGGAAAAAATTCTTCAACCAACGCATGGGACAAACATTTTCTTGAAACACTAAATAAATATTCCAACGAAAACCGAGCTTTCAGAAAGAACAATGCGTCGACAACCTCTTTCCAAAAACCCGTAAGCCTGTACTGGTTTACGTTCGTAGTTGTAACTATAATAAATGGCAAATGTGATGCCAGCTTCGTTTGGACAAGTGAGAGTAGGAACGGGTGTGTCATACTCCTAAAGAAAAACAGCCTGGAGACCAGTTGGCGAACAAACAGATGAGCAAGGCCCAATCCTCCAGACTCCAGAGGTAGGAATAAGTTATCCCACCTCATCCGTTCCCAAGAGGAACTCCAAATGAAGGTGGCAAACAAACGATGGAATGCTTGGATTCGTGGGCGGGCACAGTGTAGTACTTGCAGGACGTACATAAGTTTGATGCGAGAAAAAATATTGCAAATTGCGGCCTTCGGCCACCGATCCCCCCGTGCCCTGGATCATCTACTCATGCCTGTGACCGGGAGCTTCATCGGCGATTGGTGAAGGAAATCAGCGCCATCTGCACGTGGCTGTGCTTGGGAGCACCGCCGGCAATTGGCAGATAGGACCGGCGTCACCGCGGCACGTCATCACCCCTTGTGCTATAAAGGAGGCACTCTGGGCTTGCGGACGCACAGCAGCAGCGGCAGTACGCTGCACTGAGACTAAACGCCTCATCTCGACATTTCAGGTTGGTCTTTCTTCACGTTGTATAAATCTTTTTTCTCTGTGATTCACTGCTGCTGCTGCTGCTGCTGTGTTTTGTTTCGTGGTTTTTGCTGTGTTTTCTTGTGTTTATTACGTGATTCTGTTTTACAAACAAAATGGCCGATGATACAGATGTTATATGTCTGGCATGTACTGAAGAAATGTCAGAAAGTGAATTACAGATTAAATGCACTGAGTGTCAATACTCTTATCACTTAGGCAATTGTGCAGGAATTTCCGAAGCGACACTTAAAAAGAATGCAAATATCCGAAAAACATGGCGGTGCCAGACTTGCAGAGCTGCTAAGTCTCGGAGCAGTCAAAGCAGTAGGCAACCTAAAGAGCAAGGTGCCGCTTCCGGTACTCAGAGCGACGTGCAAACCAGTGAAGTCAATGTAGCTGTTCTTCTGGTTGGCATGAATGCTAAACTTGACACACTTTTAAACCTTAAGGAAACAGTGGATGGAATGGAAAAGTCACTCCAGCATATGTCAGACAACTATGACGTCATGCTCAAGCGCGTTGGGGAACAGGACGAAGAAATAAAAAGTTTGAAGAAAAGGGTTACAAACTTGGAAAAGACGAACGCGGACATGGAAATCGAACACTTAAAGCAAAAAGTGCACGATCTTGAATGGAGAAATCGCAGGCAAAACCTTGAACTCCATGGGATTCCTGCAAGCGAAAATGAAGATCTTCTGTCTAAAATAAATGAAGTGGCAAAGAACCTGGATGTGCCTGATCTGACATCGGATCAAATTATCGCAGCACACAGACTTCCCTCACGTGCAGACAAGATCCCCGGAGTCATTGTTCGCTTTGTCAGCCAGGCGACACGCGATATGTGGCTAGACCGGCGATCACGATTAAGAAATGCCCGGAGTAAGACACATATCTTGGAAAACCTAACGCAGCAAGATAAGGCGCTACTGTGGGATGCGAAAGAATGGGCAAAAACAAACAGGTTCCAGTACGCTTGGTATAAAAACGGCAAGATTCTTGTCAGGGAGAAGGACGGAACTCAAGCACATCTAATAAAGACTAAGGATGACTTGCAAAAATTGGAGTAGTTTCGCTTTGGGTATTGCATTTTTTTAACTTCACTCGCAATGACAGACTTATCTTACTTATTGCCAAATGAGGTTGTTAAACTTTTTAAAGACCAACCAAATGTGCCTTTTTCGTTATTTCATTTAAATGTTCAATCAGTGCGAAATAAGTTTGATGAACTTAGCATCTTTCTGGACAGTTTTACATTTTCTTTTGATATAATAATGCTAACTGAAACATGGTATAACCAGAGTGATGAAGTGGACCAACTAGAGAAGTATGCAGTATTCAATTTAAATCGTAGCAACAAAGTAGGAGGAGGAGTATGTATGTACGTTAAAAAGACCTTGAATATAATATTGTTAGTGATTTCACAGCGACAACAAATGACTATGAGATTTTAACTTTACAACACGATAAATTTGTATTTTCTGTCGTCTATCGACCGCCATCTGGGAATGTTGCGACCTTCCTTGAATTTCTTGAAGATTTTTTAAAGGTTGTTGGTGAAAATAAATCGTGTCTTTATCTTGGCGGTGATTTTAATATAGACATGCATACCTCCTCTAAACATCAGCTTGATTTAATGTCTCTGTATCAGTCATATGGATTGTCTAATGTTATTTCACTGCCTACTCGTATAGCGCCTCTGCATGACACGTTGCTTGATTTATTTTTAACGAATGTTCCCACCACAGAGATACTTGCTGGCGTGATCGGGATAACGATTAGCGATCATCTGCCGATCTTTATGTTTAGTAATGTAAACTTCAACAGCAAAAAAACTAGTGCTGCTCAATCTTTTTTAGAAACATCAGCACGAAAAACTTGCAACATTTTGAGCAACAGATATTTTCTGCGAACTGGAGTGCGGTGTTGTCTAGCGTATCAGCTGACGAAGCATTTGATTACTTTCTCGATAAGTTTATTATGATATACGACCGTTGCTTCCCCTACCAACAGCGAAATATTTCCCGCAAGTCACGTAAACCATGGGTTACGTCAGAAATAAGAAAAATGATAAATAAGAAAAATACTCTTTACCATCAATTCGTACGTAGCAGAGACGTTAGCGTGTTGGCTAAATTTAAGGAACAAAGGAATCAGTGTACAAGGGCCTTAAGGCAGTCAAAACGTTCTTATTTTAACAATTTATTTCAAGGTGTAAACAGATCCGATGATATGTGGAAAAAATTGAACGGTATACTTAAGAATGGGCCGCACAAGGAGATAATCACGAAAATCAAAATTGAAGGCACCGATATAGATGGGGAAGCTTTAGCTGAGAAATTTAATGAACATTTTGTTAAGCCCGCTGAAAGTGTGTGTTCTATGAGTGCCTCCAGATACATGCTTAGTGTTTCTGACAGCTTATTTCTTACCCCAACCGACGAAGAGGAAGTATTCTCAGCGTTTCAAAACTTAAAAAACAGTAAAAGCTTCGATATATACGACCTTCAAATAAAACCAATTAAACATGTATTGCGGGCGATTTTACCCTATTTAACACACATATTCAATTTAGCACTTAAGTATGGTACCTTTCCAAAAAAAATGCAGATAGCAAAGGTGACTGTAATATATAAAACCGGTGATAAGAATGACTTAGGAAATTATCGACCTATTTCGGTTTTACCCATATTTTCCAAGGATTAGAAAAATCATACATCAAAGGCTTAATAATTTTGTAGAAATTTTCAATCATTACGCCCTGTCAATATGGATTTATGAAAGGTCGCTCGACTGAGATTGCACTTTTAAAACAAAAAGAACTACTTTTAGGCAACATCGAAGCGAAGCTGGTAACACTCGGCATATTCATTGATTTCACAAAAGCCTTCGACCGCATAAATCATAAAACGTTACTTACGAAACTGTACCTTTATGGTGTTCGTGGGGTCGCTTTACAAATGATTAGAAGTTACCTTCAAAACCGCCATCAGTGTGTTGAAATAAATAAAAAACGATCAAATTTCAGACCACTAACCACCGGTGTACCACAAGGCAGTATTTTGGGGCCACTCCTTTTCAACTTGTATATTAATGACCTAGTAAATATTGATGGTAATGTGAACTGCATTATTTATGCGGACGATACGAGTATATTTTTTTCCGGTGTTAACATAGATAAAATTATAAACAATGCAAACCATTATCTTTATCAATTAAATGCTTGGGCATCATCAAATTCCCTGCAAATAAACGTAAGTAAAACAAAGGCCGTGGTATTTCGATCTCGAAATACAAATTTTAGTCCTAGGTCTGTACTTTTGCTTGGTACAGGCACTATTGATATAGTTGAGAGTGTGAAAGTCCTGGGGGTAATCTTTAATCAGTATATGACTTGGAACGATATGGTGCAATACACATGTAAAAAGCTATCGAAGGCTGTGGGTATAATATACAGATATCACCACATGATTCCTAGTTCGGCCATGATACTCGTTTACAACTCTATTTTTTACGCTCAATATAACTATTGCTTTTTGGTATGGGGAAATACGACCTTAACTAATATCAATCAAATGCATATTCTTCAGAAAAGAGTGATTCGTATGATATGTCATACTAGCTATGACAGTCATACGAAACCATTGTTTAAAAAATTTAATATTGTGCAAATTACCAGTCACTATAGTTACAAATTAGCCCTTGCCTATAAAAAGTCGTTTTGTACCAACAGTTTACTTTTATCGATCTCAAATCTTCAGTTCAAGGAAACGCTCTACAACACTCGTTCTGAAGATGCGTGGGCAGTACCGCACTCCAGGACGAATTACGGCGATCAAATGCTGAGATGTACACTGCCGCGCCTTTTAAATTGTTGCAGTGAATTGAATATAACTATTTTGAGTGGAACTCGGAAGGATCTACGTTCTGTTTTTGTTAATGATTTTCTTAAATACGTTCCTGAATAATTAAAGCATGAATCGATTGTACGATTTAGCTCACTTATTTTCTTTTGATTTGGTGTAGAGATTCTGAATTTGTATGAGTGTGTGTACGTGTATACATTTTTTTTCTCTGCTGCTGTAAGGGGGGGGGGGGGCAGAGGCTCGTCAAGCAACACTGAGTTGCTTTTTTCTCTGCCTCCCCTCTCCAAACGGAGAGAAATAAAGACTTTTGACTTTTGACTTTGACTTTTTGGCCTCTATGTGCTTGGCGGAAGATGCGAACGTTTCTTGTATGGTTTAAACTCCATTCTTGAAAAGCGCAAAAGAAACGGCAGCTTTCATTTCGCGCAAAGTAACATTCATCGCGAAATAAAAAAGAAAGAAAACGTTGGTGAGGACGACTTACACATAACGTTTGAAAGCAGAAACGGAAGTTTGTTATAAAAGAGCTAGGAAAATAGGTATTTATGTACAGACCATTCGAAGTTTCTTCAGGCGGTTTCTACTTTAGGCGGTTTCTACTTGCTTGTGTGCTCAGTACAAACTAGAGCCACTCTATATGCCAGCGTAGCTGCCAGAGTAGCGAGACGACGCAAAATTATCTAGATGCACGACGTCAGAAGCGCCGATAGTGATTTCCATTTTGGGCCTGCGAGGTTGCCATGGTAGCCGTGTTGCTAGCGACGCCGGACGGTAACTTTTTTTCTATTGTCGATATCTCCGTTCGTTCATTGAAAAACGTTCGTTCATTGAAAAATCAGCAGAACCCATCCTTTGGGAATGATTATCTACGTTAATGCGAATAGCATCAAACGGTGCGGAGTTATGCGCGTTCGTCAGGTGGCCGGCACACTCTAGATACGCCAGCCCACTCTTAAGGCGATTCTAAATTTGTTGACACTTTCACAGCCCTGCGCACGATCTCCGCAGCCCAGCACGTGCGTTTGTGTCACTTAGGAAGGCGAGCAAAGCACGCGCCATACGCACAAACACTCAAAATGGTACCGACCAGACTTTCTGGCGTCTCAGCTAGTCTCAACCAACGGTACTCTAAACGGTTGTTTATATCTTTACCATAGGACGCGCCTTACAGCGCTGTCACAGCTACCGGTGCGCGGCGTTCCATGCACGAGGGCTCATTCCGCTCTCGTGAGGGTGAACACGGCCGCTACATCACCCTCTCCCGAGCGCGGAGAGGGTGAGCTAGGGGCAGTGCTAAGCCTCACGAGAGCGGAATGAGCCCTCGTGCATGGAACGCGCGCGATGGTAAAGATATAAACAGGTGTTTAGAGTGCCTTGAATGACTGCCTTCATAGCTCTGTGGTTAGCGCGTCTGCCTGCTGATCAAAGGGTCAACGGTTCGATTCCCGCCGGCGCCGGTCTTTTTTATTTATTTATCGACCCGCGGCGTAAGAGGTTAGATAGCCAGATAGATATATAGATAGATAGATAGATAGATACATAGACGAAAAGTGCGCGAAGTATCCAAAGAATGCTATTCGCATTAATATTCGCATTAATATTCGCATTAAAAATGGTAAAAGACGCT
>JAZHYW010035688.1:0-21519 GCA_037355805.1 Ixodes ricinus
GGGCAGCTCCGCCGTCAATTTGAGCGTTTTTATCGAAAACATATTTTCGGAAAGGGTACTAAAAATTTAGCCTATAGCAGCAGTTAAATCATTAAAAAATATGTTTACATAATTTACAATCGTTAAAATACGCTGAAACCGATACCGAAACTAACTTGCCACTCGACTGGTCCGCCATTTTGACATGACGTCACATATGGTATAACATGCCTGCGCAATGGCTGGCTTCCCTATGCTTCGTCGTCGTTGCGCCTGCGGATAACATATATTGCTACTATCGAGGCGCTAGAACCCCATACATAAATGACGATGACGACAGCTTCTCCTGTTGACCCGCTGCAACAGTCCACTGTGACCGCTATTCGTGAAGTGAATACATTCGCGCCATGTGCTACATAGCTTCAGCGCGGAGGTACATGCAGTATAGTTCTGCATATTAGAAAGACGGTCTTAACGCTATGTCTTTTAGCTTGGCACTTTGGTTTGTTTATGCTTGGAATGTGACAGCAGCCTTCACAGCCCTTTTTGATAGACAATGATTCCACGGCATACGTAACCGTACTGTGAGAGCCGCTGCAGCACAAAGCATAGTACGGCGAGTCCGCCAGCACGCGCTCGCTGCATAACTGTATAGACCGATGACACAGTGCAAAAAGCAGACTCGCCTAAGCACTCACCAAGCTGACAAAGCATATCTCTGACCTACTTGTGATGTCACGGCATACGTCTTAAGCGCATCTGTCAACCTCCGTGTGCAGCATACTTGCTAGACTGTTGTCAGCTAGGGTTTTGTGCATGTCAACCTTGAAGTTTCTCTCGTGTACTTATGGCGCAAACCCCATTCTCACCGCTACATCCTCCAATGTAGCGCTGCAGCATACTGCGTACCTGGCAGTCGGGACAGGGCATTCACCACATCATGTACTTGTGACGCCTGTGTAGAAAGGTTCTGTGAGAATCACAACATGCCGTACTGTTGTTCAGATCATGATGGGTCTCTTCTTATTGAAGTTATGACGATAGTCAACAAAAATCTTGCTCATTATCATTATTATTTTCTTCTCAATAGTTAGCGATAACTACGATATATAAGGGTCCTCTGATCATTGTCCAGTTCTTCTTCTAGCTGTAACCACATGTTTGCTGTGACAAAAGCAACCTGCAGCTAAAAGGGCATCTCCGCCGTAATTTTGATGGTCACCGATTTCTATAAAATTTTCACCATGTATTTGGATGCCCTTCCTGAGCATGTGTACAAAATATCTCGGAAAAATATTAATTTTCTTAGAAGAAAATGAATTTTGAAATTTACATGTACACACCCAAATCACTTGCTGCCGCCCTACTGGCAACACTGAGCAAGAGCGGCACACGGAGGCTGCCATGATGGCGCTGACGTTGCCGTGACGTCACATGTTGGTCAGGGTGCTTGCTTTGTAGCTTGTTGGTGCTAGCGACTGTCTGCTTTTTGCTTATGTTATCGGTTTATACAGTTATGTAAGAGCGCGTAATGGCGACTGGAGGAAATTGGTGTTGTGCCGTAGGGTCTCGCGCTACGGAAGCGTCGCTTGAAAACACGGTCTACTAAAACCGTCTATTGTCAGACCCCAAGATATAACAAAAGTGCCTCCAATTAAAAGGCATAACGTCGATCAGTTTTTCTTGGCGTGCTAGCAACAAAAGCTGCCTTACCATTCCGCTTCGGAAGCGGCATCTGGGTCCACATGGCGGCGGATCGCGAATGCAGCCGCCGCTGGCGGTTCCCTCGGAGGCGATGCCGGCGGATCGTATGAGAACGGGTTATCGTCATCGTCCTCAAAATCTAGCAGCATATCCTCATCGTTGCTCGATTCAGACGAGCCTGATGAGTCCATTTTTATCCGTGGCACGAACACAAAACAGTGAACTGCTGCCAGGCTGGCCAGGCTCAAACTGCACACGTGCGAGTGTTTATACCATATGTGACGTCACGTCAAAATGGCGGACCAGTCGAGTGGCAAGTTAGTTTCGGTATCGGTTTCAGCGTATTTTAACGATTATAAATTATGTAAACAGTTTTTTAATGATTTAACCGCTGCTATAGGCTAAATTTTTAGTACCCTTTCCGAAAATATGTTTCGATAAAAACGCTCAAATTGACGGCGGAGCTGCCCTTTAAAGATCGCGATCAGCCAATATTGCAAGTCGAATTCCAATGTACTGGCACTATTACAGTGCGAGTGTATAGTACTGCACCTCCGACGACGAGGTCAGTCACGACGTACTAGGCATTCGAATCTGCGAGTAGTACCGTATGGGGCCAGGATGGAGCACTACGAAGCATTCAACTCCATGGGGCTTTTGTTGTCATAGCCGAGCAGTCTCAGTCCGAGCGACGTCACTGACGACACTCGGTTGCCAATTGGACTTAGTCTGACACGAGAGGGCCAGAACTGCAAATGGTGCTTCAGAAATGAATGTTCTGATAGCCCTTGTGCTTCAGCCATATCTGTCGGTGATTAGCATAGCATCGTGACACAGCGTAACACTGAACGTGCCTGTCACACTTTGCAGCGCTTCATCGCACTCGCATTTTAACGTCGATACATCGTGAGCCTTCCGCCTTGGAATCTCTACTGCGATCACCTGGCTGTTAAAGGGCAGCTCCGCCGTCAATTTGAGCGTTTTATCGAAACATATTTTCGGAAGGGTACTAAAATTTAGCCTATACAGCGGTTAATCACTAAAAAACTGTTTACATAATTTATAATCGTTAAAATACGCTGAACGACCGACAACCGAAACCTTGATGGGCAGGTGGTAAACACTCGCACGTGTGCAGTTTGAGCCTGGCCAGCCTGGCAGCAGTTCACTGTTTTGTGTTCGTGCCACGGATAAAACTGGACTCATCAGGCTCGTCTGAATCGAGCAACGATGAGGATATGCTGTAGATTTTGAGGACGATGACGATAACCCGTTCTCCATACGATCCGCCAGCATCGCCTCCGCGGGAACCGCCAGCGGCAGCCGTATTCGCGATCCGCCGCCATGTGGACCCAGATGCCGCTTCCGAAGCGGAATGGTAAGGCAGCTTTTGTTGCTAGCACGCCAAGAAAAACTGATCGACGTTATGCCTTTTGATTGGAGGCACTTTTTGTTATATCTTGGGGTCTGACAATAGACGGTTTTAGTAGACCGTGTTTTCAAGCGACGCTTCCGTAGCGCGAGACCCTACGGCATAACACCAATTTCCTCCAGTCGCCATTACGCGCTCTTACATAACTGTATAAACCGATAACATAAGCAAAAAGCAGACAGTCGCTAGCACCAACAAGCTACAAAGCAAGCACCTTGACCAACATGTGACGTCACGGCAACGTCAGCGCCATCATGGCAGCCTCCGTGTGCCGCTCTTGCTCAGTGTTGCCAGTAGGGCGGCAGCAAGTGATTTGGGTGTGTACATGTAAATTTCAAAATTCATTTTCTTCTAAGAAAATTAATATTTTTCCGAGATATTTTGTACACATGCTCAGGAAGGGCATCCAAATACATGGTGAAAATTCTATAGAAATCGGTGACCATCAAAACATCCACGGCAGAGTGCCCTTTAAGGTTATGGAAAGCTATAGTTGGAGGAGATTCTTCTCGAACCTCTGATCATTACATGAACCTGCTAGTTACACAAGCTTTAGCAAGTGGAAGTGCAGTATATACTCCGTGGACAAAGTTCTCGTGCAATCCTGGAGATCTGGGAGGGCAGGACGGGTGGGGCACTATTTCTATAATAGTACTGGGGGCCAGATGAAACTGCTTCACGGGTCAGATTCGGCCTATGGGCCACCGGTTGCCGACCGCTGCTCTAAACCGAACTGGCTGGACCACCACTGGATCTAGATAAGAGAAGGCTTTTTTTTTTCATTATAGTAACTTTGTATTTACTGTTGGCAATTTAACAATTGTACTGTTTAGGTTTGCGAGCTGTGTTTCAGTTGCAAGTGATTGTTAGTATGGCGTGTAGAAGTTATATTTCGGAACTTGGTTGTATAGAGAATCGCTTTTCCGTATGCAATTCTAATGCAAACAAACTTGACAGACACGTGGGCCTGAGAAGGGCTTCTCACCTGCGAAAGGGAACTCAGTGTGGTAGAGTCATACCAGCAATGAACACAATTTTTTTGTTCCATGACAAAATATTGACCTCTTTATTGGAAGCAGTTCACCTAGACATGACACATGCCTCTGGAAGCCCCCACTTTTCCAAAACCACACATTGTATTACACTAATCCAGTATTTGCACGATCTGAACGCGTTCCCGATGCTACCATGGAGCTAAAACGATGGAGGCTGAACACTGATACCTCATACAGCACATTTTATGAATACACTTACACAAATTAACAGAATATTAAGGACTATAGTCTTACAGGTGAAGAATAGCAGGTGAAGTCTCTCCCTTTTTCTCCAGATTAGTGGAGTCAGCGCTGGAGAGGGGTGAGGAGGAAACCACCAATCCTGGTGAGGAGCGGTGGTTTCACTTTTCCACCCTTCCTGCTATTTATAACCTGCAACGGACTATAGTCATTGTTGCAGTCTGAGGGGACTTGTTTGTTGCTGTCCAGAGATCGCAGAGAGTAGTCCTTGCTTCCACCAAGATGTTTGAGATGACACCCTTTCAAAGCGGTCTCGCTGTCTTCTCCAATCATGCATGCACATCTCAAAGACCTCCAGGCATGCGACCAAAGTCACTCGCTCGACCTCGTTTTCTAGTTTTTTTGGGGGGTCTGATGTAACAAGCACAAAAATTTAACACTATTAGACAAAACCCCGAGACGAGAGAAAAACAAAGGACGACACAAACACAAAGTCAACTGAGACTGTGCTTATGTCGTCCTTCGTTTTTCCCTCGTCTCAAGGTTTTGTCTAATAATGTTAAACTATAACCAGCTCGTTCACAAAAATCTGGCTGTTTCAGTCGTGGAGATATGGTACTTCTGTATGTCTGTTTTTTCGCAAGGCAGCCTGGAGCGCCAATCCGTGTACTGTTATGGGTAACTGCTATACTCTGTTTCACCTTATGATGTACCGCAGGAAAGGCTACAAGCGCGAGCTCCTTGCTCTGGGGCACATCTTGGCGGCACGAGCTCCCGTGACGTAAGAGCAGCTGCCAACGCTATGAGCTCGCGCTTCTAGCCTTCGCTGCGGTACAACATAAGGTGAAACGAAGTATACCTACGGCAAGTACTTGGCAAATGATGAGGCTGAAAATTTGTTTATACTGTACAGTGCATGCACATTGTTTTTGAGGTCTCAACATATTTTCAGCCTCATCATGCACCGAGCAATTCCTCCAGAGATTGCAGTGATTGGGGCTCCCGAATGCTTTGCGGGAAAGCAGATGCATGATAGCTTTCATTGAATGTGGCAGCCTTCTTAACATGAGTACTTAAAGCCTCTGTAGTCGGAGGGCTTCGGGGCAGGGAACTCTTGTCGCACTCTTGTCACAACACAGCTGGGCAGGAGGGACCCTGTTCTCTCTTCCCAGCTTCCCGTATATCCACCACACGAACTGGCAGTAGGCAGTATATCTGTACTTGCTGCAAAGATGAAATAACAGAGCGTCAGTTGAACAAGCAGAAGCGAGATGTCACAAGCTGTAATTTCGTTAGGATGTACACACCATGCCTGAGTCGAAGTGGGACAGTGTGGATCCAAAGGCAGCCGGCCAAGAGCAATCCATGGAGGTGCAGGCGAATGGGGAGAGCGTGGATCCAAAGGCAGCCGGCCAAGAACCATCTCGGGAGGTGCAGCGACAAGATAATGGGGCAGGGACCATTTTCGACACGGGGACGTGACAGTTGGGGCGAAGCAGGTAGAAAGAAGCTGAAAAGGATGGAGAAGAGGAGCAGCAGGTGGGAAGAACTGAACAGAGATTGCGCTACCACCAAGCCCGGAATGAAGAAGTCAACATCAACCGTGAGGCTGCCAAAGGGAGTTTTGAGAGCGGTCATAGGGTAGGGGATGGAAATGTTGGGCGATTTGCAAAGATACTCGTTCAGAAGGTGGGTATCCCAGACAGCGTTGAATTCCTATAAAGGACGGATGCGGCGGTGGAGCAAGCGCACGAGGCTATCACAGAGACTATCTAGCGGAGTATGAACATGGGGTGCGTGGGAAGGCACTGAGAGGTCGATGCGTGCTCAAGGCCAAGACACTCTGGTCACTTAATAGAATGGAGGCAACGTGCGTTGTGTGAAAGGCGGTGACGGTGCCAGGCTTGACGTTCGCTAACGCAGTGGCGTCACCATCAGCCGGCACGCAGGAGTTCTTGGAGAGGTGGCAGCGCTAGGTGGGAAGGCTGGCCTTCGGAGCTCATGGGACGACACTGAACGAGGCGGAGGCAAAGCCTCGGAGAGGAGCGGTCAGTGCGTCAGATGCAGAGGTGTCTGCTCTACACTGGAGCGACAACTCAACAAACGAGGAGAGCCTGTGCGCTGTCACCAAGTATGGGCGTCCACTGCCGTCGATCAACAGGCTTGAAGAGACAAGTGTGGATCGAGGGAGCTGCGTGAATAGGTCAGTGCTGCGGAGACCCGGATGTGGAAAAGGAGGGCAGCTGACAAGCCGGCACTAAAGGCTTACATCAGCCACAAGGAGATCTGCAAGGAGCATTTCTTCGACAACACACTGGGAAACTGCCTGCTATTTGAGACTCGCTCTGGAACGTTAAAAATGAAGTGGTGGCGGGTGAAATGTGGGAAAGACAAAGCGAACATGATGTGTGCCATTAGTGGAGAAGAGGAGGAGACAGTGGAGCACCTGGTGCTTTTGTGCAAGATGCTGCGGCTGCAGCAACCAAGTTGAGTGACCCTCGAACAGGCTCTCGGTTTCATTGGCTAACCGCCAGAGGGAGACATAGGAGCCAGTCATACAGTCGGTAGGGGTGCGGCTGGTCCGGCAGTGATGGGGAACAGTGTGAACATAATTGAGAAAAAAAAGCGTCGGCTGGAGAGTTGGAGAAAGAAATCTCGCGAGGGAGCAGGATTTTGGATTCCTTGTTTTACTTTGAAAAGCAACTAATTTATAAATTAAAATATATGGTTTCAAAGCACGTACGCATTTATGTGTTGTCGGTTCCTCAAGCTGAGAGGGCGGGAGACCCTCAGCTTGACATACTCCAAGTCAAGTATGTCCCTATTCAGGCAGTAGAGGTGGAAAAGGTGGTGCTTCGTGATGCAGGGCAGGCTCCCAGCCTTTTCTTTGACTTTGGCCTGCTCTTTGCAACAGACACTCTCTGTGGTGGTGGGCATACTTGCACAGTGCAAATTGCAGCAGCACCTGTTTGAAGAAATCGGACACACATTACATTTGTGCACATCTCTATACACTATAGTTGGTGACAGGTCAAGAAGGAAGTGGAAGCTCCTCCCAGCCTTTTCCACTTCAGCAGAGCTACTGGTGAAGAGGAGGTCGTCTCTTCTCCCGCGTTCGCTCTACTACAGTGGAAAGAGGTGGGAGGAGCTTCCACTTCCTTCTTGACCTGTCACCGACTATAGGTTCAAATTGCAGGTAAAGGAATTAGCACATCTCTAGTACTGTGTGCAATTTGGTGGAGCATAGAAAAGGGTTGTCTCTTCCTTGCTTTGGTAGTCTGATTGTATTGTTCAAATTATTTCTATACTTCGTTTCAGCTTCCGTGCGAGCGCAGCCAAAGCTACGTGTGGCCGGAGCCACTCACACGCGGGCAATAGGTCAAGCGATCTCGCCTGCACTTTTGTACCACTCCGCTGCGCCGCTGGTCGTCCGCGCCGCCCGCGCTTGCCGAGGATTTCGTCTGCTACGGGTGTGTCAACGGTATCGTCTGCTACAGGTTTAAAAAGTGTCCTTTCATGTTCTGAAATTTTAGTCACAGGGGATGTCAGTACGTACGCTGGCCGCTGGCGTCTGTGTCCGAGCTTTCCACATGTTCAGCATTTCGGCATAGTTTCGAGATGTAAGTACACATTGCAAGGTGCTCGATGACTCGGCCGTTGATGTTTCGTTGTATTGTCTGGATATACCAGGGCTCGAGGCGCAGTCCTTTCCACCAGTTTCTCGGCGTTCAATGTGATCGGCAGGTAAAGGGGCGCCCTGATTTCGCCGCGTATCAATGAATTGTTGTGGCCTCGACGCTTTTCTTGTTTACAACGCATTCGCAATACGACGCGGCCGGAGTCTTCTTGTTGAATTTGAAAATAGACATACATCACAACCTCTCGCGCCTGACGCCCAAATGTGCCTTTGTGAAAGGACGTTTTGAAGCGACTCGGTGAGGAAAGCAGCGAAGCACATGATTCGGCCATTACGGGAACGAAATCACACAGAAAACCGAGCGCTGCAGCCGTGTTGCCAGCGGATGTACTTTACGTGTTTTCACCAAACCACATGCATTTAAATATATTAATAAAAACATAAACTTCAGATATTTAAGTCCTTTAGTTGCAAATCATTCTAAACAGTACACATCTGGAATATTGTGCAAGGTTTACGCACAAAACTGTTATTAAAAAAATTACTTTTGCGGGCTACTTTGTGGTGCGTAGGAATGCTCTTCTCGAAGTTGCGAACCGTCCCTCAGCCTTTGGCTGCGCTCGGACGGAAGCTGAAACGAAGTATAGTTACTGAACTGACTCCCAGCTGGTATCCACATCCAGAATGCTCTCTTTACAAATACAACTAGCTGGTGCCTTGAGCAGACTTCTAATAGGTCTGGCAACACCTCACCAGTACCCAAGTAGCACCCAATGTTGTGCGAACATTCGCTGGATATTCTGAATGTTGAAGGAACATTAAAACTCCCTTCGGAACGTCCGAGGAATGTTCGTATGCGAAGATCCCCTCAAAGTGAGCTGCCCAACATTTTAGGAACGTTCGTTGGCGAACATTCGTATGCACAATGTTCTCAGAACGTTACCTTTTTGAAATTCGTACGCGCAACATACTTGGAACGTTCGCTTGCGAACATTCCTAGAATGTTCGCAGGTGAAGCCAACTTTACGGATATCTCAGGTTCGGTAGTTTTTAGAAAGTCAGCATAAGGGATCAGTTTTATCTTATATGAGTCTACCGAGGAATGTGATGTAAGACGTAGAGGGAAAGCACTGGTTCTCAGAACTTGATCATGAACTAGGCACTCACTGCGTATGTAGAGGGGCAGTATTGAATGAACCAGATTTTTAGTATCTGCGGTTTACAACTTTAAAAAAGGTGTTTCCATATGTATCTGTTCTGAAGCTCAGAATGAGTAATCTGTTATGTATACAGCGAATTTTGAATGGAAGAAGTTGACAAGTAGGAGTTAAATTTCAATAGTACATACTCAAGGTAATGCTCAGGCTGGTGTACTGGGAAAGCAGCTAGCTCGTGCTTGCGCCTTCTAAAAATTTGCTTAGATTAAAAAAATATCACCCTGTGTAAGAGCTTTATCACATGCAAAGAATGTTTACTGAATGTAGCGATAGGTACCCATGTCACGTTCCGAGGAGATTAAAAGAGAGATTAAAAGGATGGCCCTGCGTTATTTCTCAACATTTTAAGAATGTTGCAGAAGTTCTTTGGATGTTCTTAGAACCTTGTTAGGATATTTGAATGTTGACTGAATGTCCTGGTAATGTTCTGTCGTTCTCAGAACGTTCCAAGGATGTTCCCCTGTAAATTTGCAATGTTCCAGGAATGTTGTGAATGCTCTTCGGGATGTTCCGGGTTCTCGTGCTACCTGGGTAGGTGCAAAGATGTGACTCAGCTAGCGCGGAGTCTAAAGATACGGCGGACGTCCTAGCGTGGACAGTCTAAAATCGCTCCACGTTCGTCTTTTCACGCTTAAAACTTACTGTTAAAGATCATTAGCTATTAGACTGAAATAACACGGAAGAAGTTCGAATAACCGGCAGCAGCTTGACCTGGCTGCCGTGCGAGACATTAGGCGATATTGCACTACGCTATTGCACTACAAGCGGCGTGCGCCTGTCTCAGTGGCGTCGGAACTTTCAGACAGAGTAAACAATGCTGGGGAAGAGGGCGAGGTCGAACTCAGCCAGCCCAGCCCAGCCCCCCCCCCCCTGCAGGGGCGACGGGGGGGGCCCGTCGCCCCTCCACTGCCTCCACCTTCCAAACACTTCCGACGCCACTGGCCTGTCTTGTGTGTCGCAACGCGTGGAGTCTGTCAAGAACATGAAAGATCGGGAGAAGTTTGCTGCGTTTTGTGAAATGGAAGCTGCTCCGAAACAACACTGGTACAGTTTTGTGTACGACTGTCGATCTATCGCAGCGAACCGGCAGGCGGGAGCCGCCGCCCGCCCACATTAGACGCCGTCGGTCCTTTTCATATCTTTATCGCGACCAACTCTTACGTGGTCTCCACGAACCACGTAGTACGGACGAAATTTTGAGCGCCGAGGAGACGACGCGCGAAGGCACATAAGCGACGAAGGTTCGCCCTCGGAGCAGCTAGCTGAGCGCTGAGCAGTTTGGAGATGTTCGGGGAGCGAGTACCGACTAAAGCGCGGAAAACACGGCGGGGCATCGGTGCTCACATGGCAATGATAGGCATTTAATTTTCACATTTCGTGTGGTGCCCCGAATGTGAATCTCAAATATCGCGCTAAGAAAATTGATTGGGTACGTCCGCCGTACCTTTAGAACTCCGCGTTGCGGGTACACTTTTGCGGCCGACTGACTGTACGTCCGACGCATACACCCTTTGTAGTACCCGATGCCGACAGCACGCGCTCACGAGTAAAATACAAAGAAATCGACGAAAACAAAATGTCGCCATAGCACAGTCAGCGCCACAAACGCTTGCAGGGACACACTCTTTCACGCGCTTCTGAACAAAAAAGAAAAATAAACTTGTGGTATAAAATGGCCAGATGTCTCCACCTTCAGCAAAGCGCACATGAAGTCCAATGTCTTATTTTCCACGAGTAGCGAGGCCACCAGTTCGCCTGTATCTTATTTCTTACGACCGAAGTTCGCGCAACTCTGAAAACACGCGCATCCTTACCAGAGTGTGTTGAGTAGCCGCCGTCCGTCGTCGCGCGGTACCTGTACGCCTTCGGGGGCTGCTACGTCGCTGTCGTCGGACGACGCCGACGGGTCACAGGCATAGGGCACCACTTTCGGCCTCTTCCTTAGCGGTTCTTCGTTCTCCTCGTCCGACGGCACGCCGCTGCCGCTGCTGTCAGACGTCGTCATGGCCAAAGTAAAGAAATCGTCGAACTCCGAAAAACCCACAGACCAAATCCGCCGCCGTCGCTACGACGCAGGTGCAGAAGTGGACTGGGGGTGGCCGGGTGGCTGGCAGGTAGTGCGCAGCTAACTTGGCTGGATTAGTTGGTGAACTTCCAACGCGACGGGCATCCGTCTACTATTATTCAAAGCGCAACTTTCTTCCACGCTGTGGCGCGTCGGCAGCTCGACTTGTTGACGTCAGTTCCGTTGCGGTTTGTTGTCGTCAGTTCCGTTGCGAGCAATCCCAGAGGGCCTCGCGCGCGTCGGAGGCTTCTGGCGCTTCTGGCTCAATCGGCGGTCGTTCATTCCAAGAAATATAATAATCCGATCTCCATCCCTTTACATGAATAGCATTTTTAGGTATAGTGCGGTCCCGGGAAGCTTGTCCGGGGCTTATTTCAGCAACTTCAGATATCGGTTCAGCATCTACCTTCTCTTTCTTTACTTTTCCTCAGGTAAATTCGCTGTTTGCAAATTTTACAAAAAAAGAATGCACCATCTGTGGGCAACGCTGCACAAAGTCGTAGCGCGATAGGTTAAGAAACCGAATTTCGCGGTCGATTTAAAGAGGCTGGCCGCTCCTCGGGACACCCAGTATTACTCCGGTGGCGCCGCTCTAGTGTCTGAAGCAAGAAATACTGGGTAGACCAGGAAGCCGTGATCGCATGACATGCCAGTACGGCGGAAGCTACGGCCCTAGCGGGCCAATCGCAACGTGACTGCGTATCACCGGAGTGCGCTTTTACTGCGAAGAAGTATCCGGCTTTTCGCTGCGTCACGCTCCAATATGTGTGCAGAAGCCATCGGCACGCAATGTGGGGCTTATCGTTCACCCTTTGCCAAGTTACAACGAGACAGGGTATAACCGTGGGCTCTCACTCTGGCGGCGCCGTCTGGCTGTTGCCGGCTGGCTATTGACACGGTGCAATGCATCCCTGCGAATGCGGTTTCCGCCATAAATGCGGGATCACATGACGCAAGTCAAAAAGTTTGTAACGGGAGAAATCGACAGCACCTATCTGTGTGAATTCTATAGAGAAGATCTTGATGCGGGCCGCCTCCAACTTCAAAGAGACATGTTAATGGACATAGCAAAGCAACTTGTCACGAGCCTTGTTACAACCAAAAAAAGCGCGAAAATTAGACGAAGGACGGGTGAGAGGAATGTACACAACAAGCGCATTGCTCTCACTCGTCCTTCGTCTAATTTTAGAGCTTTTTGTGGTTGTAATGCATCATCAACTCGCCCAAGTTCTTCCAGAGGTTGTTAAGCTTCTCCGAATCGCACTGACAATTCCTGTAACTTCATACCCGTCAGAAATTTCTTTATCGTGCCTCCGGAGCGTCAAGACCTATATACCTACGCTGTACAATGGGACAGGCTAAACGAAATGCATACCGCCTTGCTCCACTGCCACAAGGATCTTGCTCGCCTAGTAGACCTATACATTGTAGCTAACGATTTCATTACGCGAACAGTTGTTAGAGAAAACACGTTTCATGTTGCTATATTTTGCACCTTCTCAGGGATATTTTCCAAAGCTTTGTTCATTCATGAACCCTATTCTATCAATCGCGCGTTCATTTATCATATGTTTCTAATACGCTGCCGTTGCTTGTGTAATTTGTTTTCATCTATATGTATAAAGCGGTATCACAAACAACTGCAATATTTGTGCTCACTTGGTACTTTGTTCAATGCGCGTGTAAAAAGCCATTGTGAAGTATAGCAACATTTTTACCTTCTATGGTAAACTGCAATTTGGTCTTCAATTTTTCGTTCATGTAAAATGTCAGTCAAAAGTTCTATATGTTTTTGCTTCATTTTGTTTCCCTGTTACTTGTATTTGAGCATTTAAATATATCTATATATAGGCCGTCAAGAAAAATAGAAATTGTGTGTCCCTTTTATTTGTGTGTTGGAATATTTTGTTTGATAATATTGTGAGTGAAAGTGATAAGGCAAATGTAATGAAGAATCAGTGGCGGATCCAAGGGGGGGGGGGGGGGCGACGGGGGCAGCTGCGCCCCCCTCCCCCTTTCTCGGGGGGCAATTTGACATGGGTGGACTCCCCGGTGCACGAGAAAGAATGGGAAAATAGTATCCTTACAAATTTTCCGCCCCCCCCCCCCCCCCCAAAACGGAGTTCTGGATCCGCCCCTGTGAAGAATCCAGCTGCAGCATATCATTAGGTGTGCGAGAACGGTGATTTGGCATTCACTAAACATTTTTGCGATGTCTTGTTTCTTCTAAGGTATGCGCAGTTATTCAGTGTTTCAATATGTATGTCATTTATTGCCCCACTTCATAAAGAATGCACCCACCATGCGGAAATAAAATCTTCAGGGCTTGCTCACCGAAGGACCTATTTCTTGTGTATCATTCTCGACGCACTTTTGACGTGCTCACGCAGCCACTCTATTTGCGCCTCCAGCTCGTTGCTCGCCCTCCCGCGGCGGAAACAGGAAACGCTGCGAGGGTCCCCCGATTCTCCTGCTCAGCGGGGACGGCGGAACTGCTCGCGATCACGGCTCGCGAAATGTCATTTTCGAATTCAAACAACACTCTTCACTGTCCCAACGTAGTGCTGCAGCCGGTATGGGATTGTACCTTATTAGAGTGTTTTGGTATTGCGTATATGCAAACGAAAGCGTTGTGCGTTTGCGTTAGAGTTGAGCGTTCCACGTTGCGCATGCACGTCATCGCCATGCGCCAATCCGAGACCGAAATTTTGGGCTCCGCGCACGCGCAGTGTGGAACACGCAAAGCTTACGCAAGCACATTGCGCTTGCGTTTGCTTCCCCCCCCCCCCCGCTGCTAGTACCGGTTTTCCAACGCCAACGAAACGTGCTGCAGTGACCAGACGTGCAAGTAGGTAGGCGCTCCTTCGAACTTGAAAGGCTGGAATAGACCATTTGCTGTCTTACCCAAGCATCAAGGAGAATGCAGGGATTGGTGTTCCACGCGCCACACGCGCACGCCTTTCCTGTATAAAAGATCTCGAAGTAAATAACCAAAAGAAAGCATTGACGAACGCGCGTGCAAGATGCCATTTGTTTTAGGTTTTGCTTTGAAAGTTACTATACTTCGTTTCAGCTTGGGTCCAGACGCAGCCGATGCTACGAGCGCGAGCGTGTGGCCCTGAACAGTGCTTGCATTGCACGAGCGCGCGTGCTTGGCAGGGACGCTGCAAGCCCGGAGCTCGCGCTTGTAGCATCGCCTGCGTCTGGACCCGCTGAAACGAGTATACTGTTGAGGCCAGCACGTGCGGCACGTAGAACACCAATCCCTGCATTCTCCTTGATGCTTGGGTAAGACAGCAATAGGTCTATTGGCAAAACCACGGCGCGTAGAAATAAAAGTAACTTAATGTTATAAAAATTAGTAATTAAGAAAAACTTTTTTTTTTTGGGGGGGGGGGGCATTTTGTTTGAAAGGATATTGGCGGCAACCTTAGAAGTTTTGTCGATTGTCAAAAGTCGCGACTTTGAAAGCACCATATGCCTTACCCACAACCAATGTAATTTTACATGGATGTCTCACATTAGCTAGAATGTTTTCACTGATTTTAAACTGGTTTTATTTTGTAACTCGGTAGTTAAAAATGTAGCAATTGACACTAGTGATGATAATTAGCACACTTTTGATTGTTATACTTGTTTGCGCCTTTGAAACTAGATTATAAGCAACAACTTATGTTAGAACTTGAAAAATTATGCATTAAAACATCCTAATTCTAATATTCTTATTATAATACAAATCGCGGCAATGCGTGCCCCCAATTAATGCCACAATCACAAAAGTATGACATTTAATCATAATAATCTTTCCAGAAAGATATCATCTTGTTTTCTTTTTATCATAAGAAAAAATCTGACATCGTTATCAAGATAGACAAACAGTTAAACACTGGATGTAATATACTGTCCTATGCGTCACGCGTTGCTTTAAAAAACACACACACTTCAGCTGCCCGACTCGGATTCCGTCTTTGGGTTTTTGTAGTGAGAACAGCGCTTCCTAACTTTTGTTTTGTTAACATATTGTAAAAGTTAATTTATTCTGTTATGCTTGTGCTGGGAATAATGTTAAAGCAACTAATCATTTAAATATTCAAAAACCCATTAAAAGGCCTGTGGTTCATTATTTCACATGAGCATTAGCTGAGCAAGAAAAGGTAGCGAGAACGCCCAAATATCAGCACTGACTTTTTCAACAAATACAACATTTTATGTTACCTTTAAGGGACACTGAAATCTCCAAAGTATTTCGAAGTGCCTGGATCGAACACATGTCACAAAATAAAATTTGGCACGAACAACTACTTCAATTAATTAATTCGGATGTGAGACACATCTCGAGATATGAAAGAATCCGAAATTAAGACCTATACCAAGAAATTAAATCCAAAATAGAAGTTAGTTTTGGTTTAGCTCCAGAATTAAAATGTGCCTCCTGGTGTAAATATTATGCTAAACACCGTTCTTGTTCTTAGGATAAAAAGGTGACTTGCGCTCATAACACCCTACCTTCCTTGGATTACCAGAAATAATTTGTGTCGCTCAGTGAAGCCAGCACCCACTAGTAGATAGGCTCAACAGTGGCACACCTTCGAGCCCTCACTGCAACCGCTATTTCGGAAAACGAGTGGCACCACCTATTTCACTTCGAAAGTCCCTCCCAAGCCACATTCTTGGTCTGCCCCCTCCGGGAAAATAGAAACACTACGCCTCTGGGACAAAGAATTATTGAACCTGCCAGTTTCTGCCCTGGTAATTGAGAGCCATTCAATTAGCTAAAATGCTACCACCGAATCAAGCACCGATAATCAAGATGCCATGTTATCTAAAGATCGAACGTCAGAGCACAGAAACATTGAAAAGTTAAAAATGTTGAAATAGCACCCCAGTAGTAGTAAAAATTGAGTTGCCACTGTGGACAACCAAGCCAAGGTCGACATATTAATCTACCTCCAAGGAATTGGCACAATGTCAATTACAATTGCAATCATCAAGCAGTCATTCTGCTATGTGGCGGAGCAAACATATACGTTTTCCCTCTTTGAAAGCTCTAATCACACCGAGGAAAGTATACTATGGTGCAGAAAACAAATTTACAGATACTGATCAAGAGTAATGTAGGCCATTTCAAACGTTGTGCACTCAGCACGTATTCATGTCATGCAATAAGTCTGGAGGAAAAGGAACATTTTCTTCGTATGCATTCCGAAATGTGTTTGAAATGTCATATTTTTAATATTTTCTGCCTACGGTCCTACCTTTCGGTCAACTTATTCATCAACGTTCCGACAGTTAGCGGTGGTAATTACTTTGCCGAACGACATTCTATCGACACACATTGCACCGCTTTTGCCAAGTGCAACCCTGTTGTTTTCACAACTAACTTTTTGCATCTCAACTGGTTTACAGGGAAGAGTGAGTGTGTGTGTGTGTGTGTGTGGGGGGGGGGGGGGGGGGGCCGGATCTAGCGGCTTCTAGATTCAACTTCGCACTAAAAAACATGTTGACGAAACATCATAGGAGCACGTCCACGAGCACCACAATGGGAACATTTAATTTACCTGCATTAGGTTCCACCGGTGCAGGAACGGGAAGACAGTGCACACCCGATTGCGTTTTGAGATAGGCTACGCATGTGCAAGTACAGCATACTAGTATTCTACAACACTGTAGCGCAAGTAAACTGAACTAGCCCACGGTGGAAAAACTTGTGCGATTATGAAAAGTTGCCCTGTAGGCGTGTTTCAACAGCACGAAACAGACCCCTAAAATTATAGATTTCGAAATTTTTAAACTTTAATGGAAATTGCCCAGGAGAAGGAGATGCGAGAGCGCAGAGCTCCGACTGGAGTGAATAGTGGGTAGGCGCAAAGCTATCAGCCCCTGCCCCTACTCACTGCTCAACGTTTAAAAGCGAACGCCGAACACCAGCGTTCCACGTCCAAAGTAATCAGAGAGTAGACAAAGAGTCAGCTAGCTTTGCGTCTACCAATTATTATTCTTATTAAAGATCGGGGAAAAGCGTCCTCGAACCCTCCGGTAGAGTCAAGGCGAGAGAAGAACCAGAACCATGAACTTGAAGCTATCGGATCAGAGTTTTGAAGGTTCTCCGCATGGCGCCAAAACACGACGCCCGCCGGCTCAAGCGTTTGCAGGTGACAAAGCGAACCGGACGAGGTCGTGTTTCGCGCCTGGGATATCCGTTCCAGTTCATCACTTCCGATAGATTTCGGGCCGGACATATCATAGCACGCGGCTCAAATCTCCTCGTTTGTCATCACTTCGAACGGAGCTAGGCCTACGCGACCCGGTGCGCTCCGTCCGATCAAATAAGATCATAGTGTATCTCAGAGCGACGATCAAATGAAGGCGAGTCAAAGGAGTGAAAGGTTAGGATCGAAGGAAATGTGAAGACACACGGAGAAAGGCAGATAGGAAAGAGTTACGAACGGAGCGGACAAAGACAGCGTGATGACAGGTCGAAGGATGAAGGTGAAGTGGAAAAATGGAGGCGACGCCAGCGACGCCGCGGTGGAAACAAGCTGGAACGGAGCAACAGAATCAAAACGAAAACTTCGATAGCCCTACAAACCAACATTAAACTACAATATAAAACCAAATAAAAAATTATTTTAATTTATTTAAGCTTGTTTTTTTTACCTAATAATTAAAAACAAGACACGAGACAAGGAGCGCAACATCACCCCTTGAGCTCAACTCAACAGCCATTCTGACGTCACTGCGCCAGGAAGCATACAGAGGCATCGCCCTGTTACATATCCATTTTCTCGTACCCCACAAAAGGTATGTCGTGTTTTCCTACTTGTCGCTAAGTTCACACGCGATGCGGACAGTTATTCGTCCTTTTAATTAATCGGTTCGTCGTTTCCTGCTGTCAGCACGTCATCCGAATGCCGCCGTACTTCGCCGCCCACTAGGCCTACTGTCTGCTTGCTCGGGGAGGTTTATTCGAGGAAAAGAAAATAGACACCGCTCGTATTCGCGTGCTCGGCACCCCCGTTTAATTAGTGTCAGTCTCGGCGACTGCTGAGAAGCTGGGTGAGTCGGCAAGAGCGGACACGGCCAATGTCTGCAGATATTTGGGGTTTGGCGACCCCATCAAGGGGACCGTCGCCGACACCCATAAAAGGCATCATTTTGAGTCATTTCTGGTACGATGACCGTCGATTTGAGTCACGGCTAACCCTGCCGATATTTTCGGTGGTTTCGTCTCCCCCCACCCGTAAATGTTGCAGTGTGGAAGCTTTTGACAACACTTTTGGTGGTACGAATCGCAGAACGTTGCTACAACATTCCATAATGGGGCGTGTTAGTTGTCGACAAACAAAAAAAATGGCGTTTTGGGGTTTTTTGTCACCGTATGAACTTGAAGGCCCGTAGAAACAAGAGTTTCCCGCCCCCTAGAAGACCACCTGCTGCCTTTAAGGGGGCCTTTCCTGTCGTCCGTGCTCGTTATTGAGCGCGGGTTGGAAATGCTACTAGGTCGGTACCTCCCAATTATCGGTCTGCAAAATCTCCTTTGCGTTCGGAATTTGTGAAATCTTCGTTGTCTTGGTTTGGTTTATCCAAGGGGTTGGTATCCTTTTGTGCTCGCGATTAACAAACTGATATGGTCGCGTTTTTCGTAAGAATCGCCAGTTTTTCTATTTTTTGTATACATATTGCCAGCATGTAAACGGTTTGTCTGGAGGGAGAATTGGAAAGGGCTGCTCTGTTATTGCAGATAAATTGCTCGTCACTGCTGATTGACCTTGTACACCGACTTGTAGCTTCCTGGTGTTATGTCAGTCAAGCGTGGAGCTGCATTTCCGCTTTGTGTCGGTGGAACAGTCATCATTGTCTATTTTTGTTTGTACAGGTGGGGAAACTATAAAGACCTAGTGAGCATGTGACTTCAAGAGCACCCAGCATTAAGAGGAGAAAGCTGTACTAAGACAAGCTTTGGTGCACTTGAGTCGTTTTAGTGGCTGTCCGATTTTTGTCATTGCAGCCCGCTTGACCAACCAAATCTTGAGTTAATGCTGATGTCTGCCCAATGGTATGCTCGCCGAATGCTCAACAGGGCAACGTGATTAAATGATCCACGACTGCTCTCGCCATTTGGCTGTTGTAGGATGCTGCAAACTTTGCTGCCTGAAATCAGCGCCAAATCGGCAACAGCTGGCCATCTGAGCCTGGCTGTGACGTACGAAAAATTTCCAGCCCCTGAAATGATGCTTGCGTGCACCATAGCCTCCGTCATACTTCAGCTTTCTCTTCTTGAATGGTGCTCTGCGCTTGTGGCGCTAAGCGCTCGCTTGCCTTTGCCATATTTTTCCCTCTGTACATTCATATACCGTCTTCACTTGCATTTGGCTGCAGCGTCGAGCATTTGAGCACAGAGCGCAGCGATGGTTGTAAATGTCGTCAGTAGCTCCAATTTGACATCAGCTTGGCAGCACAAAATGAACAGACCTAATGCCCACTGCCAGCACATGCTCATATATAAATGACGCAAAAATGTTAACCAGGGACAGTAAAAGCGCAGGCAAGCTGTTGCAACCTCATGATGGTAATGACCAAGACTCGAGTAGAAATAGGATAAATGCCGACTGTCCCACTTCTTGCCGTCTCTTCCCCACTGCGCGTTTCTTTTCCGATTGGTAGGGTTCCAAATGTTTGTGCAGTTCCTGTCCAAAAGTCTCGGTCACACAGCGCACGCATCCCTCCAGTATTGAGTTTTGCGACCGACTGTGGCTTGCTTCTTTGCGTTTCCCCGATTCTAGTTAACCGGCTTGCCTCATCCTCCCATAGACTGCCAAAAACACCCTTTTCAAGCCCCCATCAAGTCGCATTGACGGTCGCCATTTCTCGGGCACAGAGCATTTGATTAAATCAAAGTCCCTGTCGAACACTGGCTCAGCACCCGCGTCGAGTACATGCAGCGAGTGCGCCCTCAACTACGGCAGAATATGCGCAGCAGCCGCTAGGTGGCACACACTCTTTGAAAAGGGTCTATTACGGTAGTCTTTTTGCCTTAACCTGCCCAACTAAAGGAAAGGCACAAATTCCCTTCTGTCAAGCCCCAGTCTAGACGCAAGAGTCTGGGCGCCAGATTCCGACAGCGCGAAACTTCGGCGTGCTAACATCTGCCCTCAAGCAACTCCCGAACCCCGTCTGCCCCTAACTAGATCAAGGTCCGTCCGGGAGACTGTCGCGCACGAGGAATTAAGGGGCTCTCAGGAAAGGGTTACTGCCCCGCTGCCTCCCCTTCCCCGTCCCGGCACTTCCTTCCCCGCAAGTGGAGGGGGAGGCACTTCCTTCCCGTTAACCGCGTTTCGACGCAAGCACGCGGGGTTTACCCCGCACGCCGCCGTCCCCACGCTAGCCGACGGCGAGGATTGAGCTATGGGCCGGTTGAACCAGTGGCCCGCCTTTGGACCGTGTGACTGCAATCTCGGCGAGTATGGTCCCTTCGAGAAGGCAGTCGGAGCAATTGGATGGAGCCGACGTGCAGCTTTGGCTCCGTAGACTTTAATGGGGCAGGGTGCGGCGACAGCTGTTACCTGGAGCGGCGCCAGGTCTGGCTGTGGGGGGCGAGACGCTGCCGCAGACCCGGCTGCTCCCGTCTGTCAGTTGGGGTGTCCCGGCCATCCACCTGTCCTTTCTGGCCCACAGCCTTGCAGGGGGGGTTGCGTGTCACTGCCAACTCCCTGGCTGGCCCCCTTCTTCGGCCGTCTTTGGAGTGCTGCTGGGCGCACCTCGCCTTTATGCCGACTCGGTGCGGTTGTGGCTCTTGTGGTGGAAAAGGAGTTGTTCCATGCTGTGACTGTCTTTTCTGAAGTCGCGTGCACACTGTGGTGGTTTGAGAGGGCACGGAGTTGTTGTTTATGAATTTGGCCATCTCTGGGATTTTGGATTTCCGCTTGGCTGACTCCAACTGATAGCCGAGATGATGAGGCATTTGTTCCGGCATAGGCGCTGGAGACCGAGATTTCGCCTGCATGTTAACGGCACATGGGCACTCTTATTTAATTTCAAGTATTTCACTTAGGTGAGCCAAATGCCCTGCATTGGTGTGGCACGTAGAACTCCCCAATGTTTTGATTTATAGAGTCTCTTGCAAAGCGTATAAGCTACACAGCATATGTAGCAGTGCTGGATAAGAATGCCACGTAAATTAGGTTGCTACATTTCGTCAAAAGCGATTTGTAGACGGGCTCATCCCACTGGCTAGTGAATCATGCAAACAT
>JAZHYW010035690.1:0-27697 GCA_037355805.1 Ixodes ricinus
TCCCGCAAAGCATTCAGGAGCCCCAATCACTGCAATCTCTGGAGGAATTGCTCGGTGCATGATGAGGCTGAAAATATGTTGAGACCTCAAAAACAATGTGCATGCACTGTACAGTATAAACAAATTTTCAGCCTCATCATTTGCCAAGTACTTGCCGTAGGTATACTTCGTTTCACCTTATGTTGTACCGCAGCGAAGGCTAGAAGCGCGAGCTCATAGCGTTGGCAGCTGCTCTTACGTCACGGGAGCTCGTGCCGCCAAGATGTGCCCCAGAGCAAGGAGCTCGCGCTTGTAGCCTTTCCTGCGGTACATCATAAGGTGAAACAGAGTATAGCAGTTACCCATAACAGTACACGGATTGGCGCTCCAGGCTGCCTTGCGAAAAACAGACATACAGAAGTACCATATCTCCACGACTGAAACAGCCAGATTTTTGTGAACGAGCTGGTTATAGTTTAACATTATTAGACAAAACCTTGAGACGAGGGAAAAACGAAGGACGACATAAGCACAGTCTCAGTTGACTTTGTGTTTGTGTCGTCCTTTGTTTTTCTCTCGTCTCGGGGGTTTTGTCTAATAGTGTGAAATTTTTGTGCTTGTTACATCAGACCCCCCAAAAAAACTAGAAAACGAGGTCGAGCGAGTGACTTTGGTCGCATGCCTGGAGCTCTTTGAGATGTGCATGCATGATTGGAGAAGACAGCGAGACCGCTTTGAAAGGGTGTCATCTCAAACATCTTGGTGCCCTCCCCTCAGACCCAACAACGACTATAGTCCGTTGCAGGTTATAAATAGCAGGAAGGGTGGAAAAGTGAAACCACCGCTCCTCACCAGGATTGGTGGTTTCCTCCTCACCCTCTCCAGCGCTGACTCCACTAATCTGGAGAAAGAGGGAGACTTCACCTGCTATTCTTCACCTGTAAGACTATAGTCCTTAATATTCTGTTAATTTGTGTAAGTGCATTCATAAAATGTGCTGTATGAGGTATCAGTGTTCAGCCTCCATCGTTTTAGCTCCATGGTAGCATTGGGAACGCGTTCAGATCGTGCAAATACTGGATTAGTGTAATAAAATGTGTGGTTTTGGAAAAGTGGGGGGCTTCCAGAGGCATGTGTCATGTCTAGGTGAACTGCTTCCAATAAAGAGGTCAATATTTTTCATGGAACAAAAAAAAATTGTGTTCATTGCTGGTATGACTCTACCACACTGAGTTCCCCTTCGCAGGTGAGAACCCTTCTCAGGCCCATGTTTCTGTCAAGTTTGTTTGCATTAGAATTGCAAGTTCCGAAATAAAACTTCTACACGCCACTAACAATCACTTGCAACTGAAACACAGCTCGCAAACCTAAACAGTACAATTGTTAAATTGCCAACAGTAAATACAAAGTTACTATAATGAAAAACAAAAAAGCCTTCTCTTATCTCGATCCAGTGGTTGTCCAGCCAGTTCGGTTTAGAGCAGCGGTCGGCAACCGGTGGCCCACAGGCCGAATCTGACCCGTGAAGCAGTTTCATCTGGCCCCCCAGTACTATTATAGAAATAGTGCCCCACCTGTCCTGCCCTCCCAGATCTCCAGGATTGCACGAGAACTTTGTCCACGGAGTATATACTGCACATCCACTTACTAAAGCTTGTGTAACTAGCAGGTTCATGTAATGATCAGAGTTCGAGAAGAATCTCATCCCAATATACTTTCCACAACCTTAAATTAGCAACTCTAATGCGTGTGGTTGCATTTTTCCAATATTCATCACCCAAACCAAGGGTTGCACTATGGCATGACTAAATAAAAACATCAGTTTTCAATTTATCCTTGCCAGTCTGTATTCCTGTAAATTTTTTGTAGTACTGTGAAACCCGTTTAAAGGGAACCCACGCACACTGAATTATTGTCGATATCGAACTCTCAGAAAATTGAAATGAAAATGCATGTAAAAAGTAATTTTTAGAACGAACAACATATTGGCTATATCGAACGTTTTCCCCCGGAAGGTTTCTAAAAATGCACAAACGATTGTCTTCTAGCCTGTCCCTCCCTCCCCAAAAAAGTAGGAAAGAAAGAAAATTCCAAAAGCTCAAGTTGCGAACATAATTGAGCGAAGAGAAGAGTTCAGAAAGCTAAAAAAAACGCACGTAAAAAAAAACAATTCGTTCCAAAATGGTTGCTTACGAAGAGAAGCGATTCAAAAGGAGAGATAAGCTAAAAAACAAACTGCACACATGCAAAAAGAAAAAAAAAATCTTTCCAGCGCATTGTTACAAGGTGGAAGCGAAGAGATGAGAAAAAAGAGAAGGCTCTCGCCTTACAACGAACGCATCGTGGAAGTTCGTTGAAAATGTTTTGCTATTTTGAACTGATCGTAGCATTTCCTGCCGTTCGTTATAAACGGGTTCGTTGCAGTGTTGCACTTGCGGCGACTCTGCCCTTTGCCGAAAAAGGTTGCCGACCCCCTGTTTTCAAGCATTATGTGGAGGATGAAAGATCTCGTTTTGTAGCACTGGAGCACTATTGTATTGGGGATATTCAAGTTTTGAAGCAGTGCCAGCATAATTTTGTAGCACTTCGGTAGTTTCCTATTAGTGATACAGTCAAACGCCTGTATAACAAAGCGTGTGGGACCGCGCCAATTCTTCGTTATACACGTCACTTCGTTATATCTGTCGCGCACTTTAATGACCCCAATAAAGCAGATGTACACGCTATTAAAGCGTTGTACAGGCTATTTCGTAGTAGAAGCGTTCGTTGTAGCGGCGTTTGACTGTACTGGAGTGCAGTTGTCTGATAACTACTGCATGTGTGTATGCACCCCAGCTTAGAAGTTGTTACAACTGTGAAACAGTGCCAGGTGCTATCACAAACACACAGCTACGCTTTTTTACTCATCTGCAAGTTCTGAACAAGTTATTGTCTGGACGAAGGTTAGAGATGGCAAAGTTCAGATCCCAACCTACGTATTCTTTTACAGGTTGGGAGATAATGGAAGTTGTGGGACCCGTAAACCTAGCAAGACAGATGACGTGTTCCCTTTCATACTGTTCATGATAATACACATTGTATGTTAATTGCGCATAGGCTTTTTCACAAACGACACCAGAACTCTGCGACGGAATGTAACAAATACCAGTCACTCGTGTCATACAGCGAAATCTCCAACAAGTGTCCATATTTTTGGAAGAAAAAAAAAAAAAAAGGTGTGTTTGAGAGGTGTGAGTGATGTTGTTTTTTTAGAAGAGTTGAAGAGAGGAGGCAAAGCAAGAAGAAATGAGATGTCGCATGCCTCGTCTGCCTCATTCAATCCCGATTTTTTCTTTCATAATATGGCCATCCACTTGAGATATCGCTTTGAGTGGTGTTCTAGGATTTGTAGCGCCCCACCTAGTGTTCCTGCAGTTTTGTGAAATCTAAATTTCAGTCTAGCACCCCTCCGAGTTGATTTTGTTACTTCCCATCAACGCCAATGGACAAAAGTTACCAGGCTTCACGTAAGCCCAGTGTTATTTACTGACAATCATTGCATAGTGTTCGTATAGTGTTCATTTTCTATTATACACAGACATCGTGCACATCATGAATCAGTTTTTTATTTACAACATAAATCATAACGACAATACGCTTTTTGTCCACATTTAATTAAAACTAGCATTTCCTTGCGGCTGAAACTGCGCTTCACTTCGAAGACGTTAGATTAAAATTTCCTTAACCCCTTAACTAGGGAGCGCGTCTTTAGACGCGCATCAATTTCGACCGCAGATTGGGGGCGCGTCTATAGACACGCAGCAACTTCTTTGCTGTTGGGAAGCACGTCTTTAAACGCTCGCTCAATTTAGCGTGTCGGTAGGATGCGCCATCTATCCTCGTGTATCGGAAACATTTTTAGTTTTAAGAACGATGCATACATGCCAGCACAAAAAAAGGTTGAAGACTCCTGTTGACATCTTTGACTGTTTGTTTGAAGAATGGCGTCCAGCAAACGACAGAGCGTCCCTTGACCTACAAAGAAATCGCTGAGCTGCTGCAAAATACTTGGAAGGACAGCGACTGCGATGTTGATTTCTCGAGTTCGATAGAATACTGCCTAGTATCCGACACGAAAATTGAAGATGACACCGCGGAACAATTGTTAATGGAAACACCATCAACTTCGAGTTCTGCTGCAACCTGGCAAGACGCCAGCACAGTGAAAGATCTGTAGTATCCGCTTACGAAGAGAAGAGGAGAACGAGGCACGGTCATGAGGACCGGGCAACGACCATCGCGAGCAGCGGAGACGAGACTATCAGAACGACTTAAGCCAGGCTGTAAATATTGTAAATAAAATACGTGATGTATAGGAACACATCTCTACAAATTGGTGACCCGGTAACGAGACAACTGCCCTGACCCAGCCACACAGCTCCAGAACCTTGGTTTTCGGTGAGCTCAGCTTTCCACTTGCAGCACGAGTCAAGGCGATGACACCGGCTCTGCTCAGACCCCGTCAATCTTGGGGACGACGACGACGACAACGACCATTAAGTTTCCCGAGTTCTGGTCGCCGGCTCCGAACTATGGTTTCTAACGACAGAATCCATTTTCCGAAAGCACAGAATTACGTCGTCCCAGACGAAGTTTGATTACATAGTTTCGGCTCTTCCGCAAGCAACAGCGGCCATGGTACGGGGCATACTGCACTCACCTCCAGACGACCAACCTTACGAGAAACTACGAGAGGAGCTGATACGACGCACAACGGAATCCGAACCGCGCCGACTGCAACAGCTTTTGACGTCCGAGGAGTTGGGCAATCGAAAGCCTACCGAATTTCTTCGACGAATAGAACAGCTCCTCGGAGACAAAGCAACAATTGACACAGCAATTCTGAGCGAGCTGTTCCTTCAACGCCTTCCCGCCCCAGTGCGCATGATCTTGAGCGCAACAACGACAGACTCGATTGCCACTCTGGCTCGTATGGCGGACCAGATTTTGGATGTAGGTGGTTCTAGCATTTCCGCACTGGAACAAAGTACATCAGCACCGCCACCTACGCCATCTGAGGTTGGAGCTCAACTCACTCAAATCATGGACTTCAACAAGTGCATGGAGGTCAGAGTGGACCAGCTGAGTCAAGAGCTCCACAGGCTATGCGTACGACCGTCGCCTTCTCCGACCGCGAAAGAGAATGTCCGTCGCCACCAGAACTACGCACGCCATGAGCACACCGACTCCGAGTCAGAGGTATGCTGGTACCACCGACGCTATGGAGAACACGCAAGACCATGTCGCTTGCCGTGTACTTACTCGGGAAACGGCACGGGCACGCGCTGAAGGCCGCCAGCGTCGAGAGCCCCACCTCAGGTCGACTACGGTATTCTACGTCACCGAACGCCAAACGAAGGTTCGTTTCCTGATAGACACTGGTGCCGAGGTAAGCGTTGTGCCCCCTACGATGGAGGAACGTCGGCAACGCCAAGAATCTCCGCCACTCCAGGCAGTAAACGGGTCTTCAATCAAGGCGTACAAGGAAAAGTCGCTGACTCTGGACATCGGGCTCCGCAGGAAGTTCCGCTGGCTTTTCATCATCGCCGACGTCCAACAAGCCATAATTGGAGCAGACTTCTTGCGAAGGTTTGCCCTCACAGTTGACAAATAATTAGCGGGTCCTGACCCGCTAATTATTTCGTTAAATTGGGAACTTCGTAAAATTGAGGAAGGAAGACCTCGTGCATAGGCTGCGCGGGGAATCCGAATTTGTTCGTTAAATCGGGAAATTCGTAAAATTGAATTTCGTAAAATTGAGGTTCAACTACACAAACAAAATAAATCACTGGGTTGTAAACTGAAAACAAGACTCGAGCAGGTTGCCAGCTGAAAACGCGACTTATTACAAAAACAAACCATTCCTGGATCAGCAAGCCCTCTTTGGTGCAGTAGAGCGAAATTTTGGCTAATTTGTCCCTTTCGGTGCAGTGAGGCCTAGGCAAATAGGACTTTATGAAAATGGCACATAGGCGATTTTCTAATTTCAGAAGCATGAACAGGCATGCGGCAAGTGTAGGTACACGCGCTTGCTTTGAGTATAGCAAATATTCAAATTGAATAACAAAAATAATGCAACGATGAACACTCGTGAAACGACCCCACTTGATTTAGATTGTTGCTTTAAAAAAATAACTGCAACAGATGCCAGCACGTGTACAGTGCGCCTCAGACTTAACGCTGCCACAGGGTTCCCAAATGCTGAGCTCGTGTCGGCTGCTTCCTGTTAAATTTGTCACCACAAAGGTCGGGATGCCTTCCCAGGATCGGGTAGAATCGGGAACCCAAACATTCTTCAGATAGTTCAATCGGCCGCAGCAGGGACTGTCAGAAACGGCAAATGCCATGGCGGCGTTAAGTTTGAAGCGCACTGGACCTACATTCTCTGCATGCACCTTTGTGCTTCGGTAAATTAGCACAGCGTCTATAAGCCATTTGCAATATTCCCAAGTGCCCCGGCCCGCACTCGAGAAATCATGGGAACGGTGTTCCTTCAGCTCCCTAGTGATCGCTAATTTTAACCAATTCCATGGTTGCACAGTTTTTGAGCGTAATTTGGAGTCACCCTGAACGAGTGCCTGATACACCCCAAGGACCTCTCATATCACTTTTAAAATTTCTTGTCAATGTCAGCATTTTTGATACTGTGCATGCGATCCACCTTTCAACCTGGCTGAGCTGCAGAAATCTCTTACAATATTATCATTCTTGTGATTGTTCTTTCAGCAGGAATTGCTTAAAAAGCCGATAATTCACAACAAAGACCAGGATATAGCTCGGAGTATGCGGGGCTTTTTTTGGCATTTTTAGCGTTTCTAACTTAATATCGGCGTCTTTGAAGCTGTACGAGAATGCAGGGGTGGAACTCATGAAATGTACTTGGGAGCAGCTGAAACAGCTGTTTTGGAGCAGGTTGGGAGCAGCTAAAACTGCATTCTAGAGCAGGCTAGGAGCAGCTCCGATCAGTTTTCATTGCACGTCAGCTTGTGTCTTAGACAAGCACGGGAGCAATTTCAATTGTGCTTAGCAGCACAGATGAGCATGAGTGGTTAGGAACCTAGGTAGATGGGATAACAGTGTAATAGATGAGAAAACTTGACTTTGTGAGCCTTAATGAGAACCAAAAAGCAAGTATCATATGTTTCTGGAGATAGTGCCCTTGATATTTTCTGAGTGGCTTTCAGCTGCTCAAAATGCAAAGCAGCACTGCTTATCGCACAATCCACATGTGCTCGACATAGTAATTATATGTGCGAGCCATGTGACGTGCGTAAGCAACGGACGCACACTTGCACGGAGGAACAGGGCAACAAATTTCGAGTTTATGCTATTGTGCAACTCGATATCGAAGCAGCAGACTACGATTAGCGGAGTTATCGTATTCGAAGCGATAAGCAGGAGCAAGGTTAAAGTACACCGAGCAGATCTACCGCTCGCGTGAGAGCTGCTGGCCGGCAAGGTTTCGGATCGGACCGCATTTCAGTTCTATGAAATCACGATTTATCTTGCGGGAATGCGGTTTCAACTTCTAACAATGAAGTACTAAAAGGAATATTTTGCTCATGTGTCCTCAACTGGCTGACGTTCGGATACCGGGCCGCAGAGCCTCGGGCAATCTGACGCTTAACAACTCGACCTCAGCTCAACCGACTTGCTTAACCGCTTATGGTTGAAGAATAACAATCCAGTCGCAGGTGGTGTAGCGCTTGGAATCCGACCCCCAAGTTTTTTCAAGCGCTTCCGACGGGATATACAGGGAGAATAAACAGAAGAAAGGATTGCAAGGCCGACCAAGCTAAACGCGCTCACTGTTGCCAGTCGGATGAATAAAAATCGACACCAAGACACAATAAAAAAATTTTTGGCGCACGTTTTGCGTTTTGGTGCATAATGGCGCAAGGTATTGGCTGTGGCGCAGTTTCCGCGAAATGGAGCAGCCGTTCCACCCCTGAGAATGATAATAATCTAAAAGATTTCTGCAGCCCATCCAGGTCAAAGGGTGGACAGCATGCACAGTATCAAAAACACAGACATTAAGGAGAAATTTTAAAAGTGATACGACAGGTCCTTGAGCTTTATGGGACGCTTGTTCAGGGTGACTCCGAATTACGCTCAAAACCTGTGTAACCAAGGATAGGGTCAAAATTACCGATCCCTAAAGAGCTGAAGGAACACCGTTCCCATGATTCCTTTAGTGCGGGCCGGGGCGCTTGGGGGTACAGCAAATGGTCTATTGGACCACCACGGTAAATTGGCCTCTCAGCAGTTGAACCGTGACTGGTGGCTCAAGATGAGGGTCTCCTTGTCAGGTCGGTCATATCCGCTCGACAGAGGTGGGGGAGCCTCTGTGGTGTGTGCCTCTCTTGCTACTCTGTATGATGTGTAGTGGGCGTTCAAGCTGAGGGCCTCCTCCAGCAGCTCTCGGACATAGTCTGAAATTGGGGCGACACGTTAGCAGTCGACACTTCTACTCTCTGGACATGCTCACCGTACGTGCAGGGCCCCTTTGTGGGAGCGACAACTGCTCTCTTGGTCTGCTTGGGGCACTTCAGCAGCCACCTTTTCATGCCCTCTTTTGTGGTGGCTTGTGGCCTACTTCCATTTTCATTAAAATGGAGTGCTGCCACGTACGTTCTGGAAAGTAAAGGCTTTATTCAGCATTTGTAAAGAGAAAGGTGATGGGCTTGTATACCTTGCCATCATGCTCTTATATCCAAAGTGCGTGGATTTTGGAGCAAACTGGATTAACGTGCTATGAAAGCACTCCGTAGAGAATGTCTGTACCGAAGTCGACAGGTGTGGTATGTCTTTTAGCAGTGGCTTCGAGAGCGCAATGGTCTTGAGCTTGTCGTGTGCTGGAAGCCCTGTATAAAATACAATTTTATTACAGACGCTTCGTTATGAATGTTGTCCCTACAACAGTAATATTAATACAAATAAGAGTAAAGTTAATAACTAGTAGTTTGATTAAGCTAAATGCAACAATCTATAACTTCCAAAGAAAACAAAGAATACAATAGGAAGAACAAGGGGAAATCACAAAATACACTGAAAATGACTGCACGATAAACTCGCTAATTTCTGTGATTAGTGATATTTACTACAGCAAAGGTAAAGTCATCTTCAAAATGAGCGTGAACTAGGCCGCCATCGGCCAGCTGGTACACCTTCGCAGTAAAAACTGAAACGCTGTTGCATTAGCGTGTGTCACCCTCGTTCTGGAATTGTAAAACCGCCCGCAGAACGTCTGTTTCGTTTTACAGATAGTTGCAAATGCTGGTTGCGATAGCCAATCTGCCACGGGCAGCGCTTTCGAATGACAAATTCTGCTGTGTAGTTTGCGCATTTCGGCATGATTCTAATCACTCTTGATAGTAGAAGCAATATCTGTTTGACAACGAAGTAGGGAACGGGGGCATTATGAATAGGTCTTGAAGTCGGTATCAATGAAGACGTGTTATACAATAAAATAGCTATTCATAAATACCTGGACGCCTCCTAAAAGAAAGAAAAGAAACGATTATTAGTTCCTCATTCACGAAAAGATAACGCACGAAGCGAGATCAAAAGAACAGAGTGCGTGTGTCATGTCGCATCCACACTGACCGCTCTATCTTGATAAATATATGAAGCGGCACGCCCCGCTTTATCCAAAGTAACATGAAAAAGTGGGTACAGTTGCATTCTCGTAACAGCGCATCCGTTCTTTCTGCGCAGGCGCTTACTCTCGCAGTGATTCGTGGAAGCGCTGCTAGCTAGAGCTGGCAGTACCAATCGGTCCACGGCGGTCTGTTCACGCTCATTTTGAGGACGACTGTACCAGACACTGAAAGCTACTATTACTGTAAGGGTTTAGCCATCAGTCAACCTATGGCCAGTTCAGACCCTTATCAGGGTGTCTAGCAAATTATTATTTTGAAATTCCCTGACTTTTCCAGGTTTTCCCTGACAAATGCAGGTGAAATTTCCTGACCACAGTAGAGGCGGTTAAGTATATAAGACCATTACAACACTAGGCATTGAGCATTGAGCACTGTAAGGATCATTTTGCACGGGCTTAATCCAACTTCCATATTCCAAAATATTCGGGTTCGTCCAGTCCGGATTAAATGAGCCCTTTCTTGACGCCGACATCGTCAGTGAAGAGGCCACTTCCCGAAACACGATGAAAGCACGATGCTCAACCACACACGCCTTGTTAATATCCAAATGGCAGCATGGCCGCCAAATGGACACTTTCGGCTTGGATTGGGTTGGGGCCTGCGGCTTTCCCATTCGTTACTAAATCTAGTAGCTCCAACTGGATTTAGCCTAGTGTTGCGCCCTCAATCCAATCCAAGGCTTGGACTGGGTTTGTCGGCTGTTCCCTTTGCATCGGGTAGCACACTTTACATCGGGTCAGCAGAGCCTGCGCTCCGCTCTAAGCAGAATTTATTGCCCATTTTTCAGCACCCAAGTCCTCAAGTCTTTGCTCAGGGCACTCGATCACGTTTCCGGCTCGTTTTCCCTGACTGGGCTCGCTTTTTTACAATATCCCAGACAATTCCCTGATTATTCCCGCTAATTAAAATTTCCCTGACAATTCCCGGCTTTCCCGGACGCTAGACACCCTGCTTATAGATGCACAAGTAATTTGCCGTTCTGTTTGACCAGATAAACCCGGTGGCCAACATTGTCGTCCTCTCTACCTCACAATATATATCTCGGAATGAACCACTCCCATATCAGAACCTTCATTGTGCTCTGAGGTTCCCTTACCCTCTGGAAGCCACTTCTTCTTCCCCAGGTCTCCATGCTGGCATCTGGGGTAGATGGGATTGGCATGGTCGTGGATACCTGCCACATGTCCCACCAGAGATGTCCACTTGGGGAGGATTTCGTCTGGCGCTTCCTCGCTAGACTCGGCACACCAGTAAAGGTGCTTTACGATGGGCTGCACCCAGTCCTGGAGTGCCGCAAGGGACTTGAGCTTGCCAGCGGCCACAAGACGTTTCTTTATGCCTTAAAAAAATGCGAGTTTTCAGCGTCAAAATCTACAGAAAACAATAGACCGCTTAAAATATGAAATTCATCTAGCAGCTGAAGTAGCAGTCTAAGTTCATACATTCTAAAAGTCAAATTTGGGAGTTTTACGTGCCAAACCAACAACGGGCATCTGGCACGCCCCAGCGGAGGACTGAGGAATAATTTCGACCACCTGGGGATCTTCTGACGTGCAACCGAAAGCTCGGTTACACGGCGCCTCCTCCGCAATAAGCCTCCGTCAGATTGCGGGCACCTCGGCCGGGATAGTTCATACATTCGAAATGCGGTAATAAATTTTTTGCATAATTTAACTGAGCACTGTTACTTTCATACGTCACTAGCAGACGGTGTTTTATTTAGCGTACGCATATTCGATTAACTTCAGTTTCGATAGTGACATCAAAAAATGAGAGACGTTTACAATCCCCTGTAACGCGAAATTAAAGCGCAGCTCTTGAGGAGGAGGAGGGGAAGGTACGGAGAGGAGGCTATGCCCCTCCTCCTCTCCTCCCATTTAGGGGATAATTTTCTCGCTAAATATAGTGGGGAAATTTTTCCGCTAAATTTAGCGGGAATTTTTTCCGCTAAATTTAGTGGGGAAATATTTCCGCTAAATTTGGCGGGGAAATTTACCCATAATGCACCGCGCGGTTACGCCGACGGCGACGCCGCTCAAGCCGTAAACAAACACCTAAAAACTGCGTTCTAAAAAAAAAAAAATCCTTTACGAAGTGTTTTGATTGTAGTGGGCCACATGTCGAGATTCGAACACGAGTTACCACGACATACAAGTTTAGTACGTTGCGTGTCAGGTCACTCCCTGAATCTATTGCGATGCGGCATACAAAGCACAAATGCCGCGGTGGCTCACATTCAAATCTTGACAAACACGTAATGTTATGAAGTGTAACAATACAGTACTGGGCCACAAAGGCTATAAACACGAGCTGTCACGTGCACCTTCCTTTTGAAACATCTTTTTCTAGCGCAAGTTATTGTACCAGAAAAGACCGCTTCAAAGCGTCAATCTCGTGCTGGTAGCCTATGCTAGTATCAAAAGGCCGTCATTAGCATGTATAGGAACACCGATGGTAATAGTGAACAAAGTGACCAGACTTAATTTATGAAAGGGTCTAGTATTGCTCGCTACTGGCTCACACAGGAGGCTATCAACAGTTGGGAGGTGTTGAAACTGAAGCTTTATGTTGCAAAAACTCCCCCCTTCCACCCCCCCCAATTCATGGTGAGTGGCATGTCACCATCCGGTGTTTTGGCTTTATCGTTCATACAGTGGTGGCACAACATACGGAGTCTCAGAACAATCAACCAGATAGCTCTCCAAACCGCGACAATTGCAATGCACTGCTCATGTGAAGCATCCCCGCATCGCACCGGCACGCTCAGAGAAGTGGTTGACGCGGGAGAGCACGTCAACTGTTAGCTCGATACTGTCAGAACATTTACAATTGCAGGTCGTTCCCCAATTTTAAAGAACAGTGCCAGAAGGAAGTAGGCCTATATTTAAAAAAGTATGGTAATCTCATGTGCAAAACTAGCTTGTTGGCCTTTGATACGTCCTATGGCCACATCAATGGACATAGGACGGGCTAGAGTAAAATAAAGTTTACACTGATAAACGCAAGCCTACCGTACTCTCTTGTCATCGTTCATGTTCGCACTAATGACAGGCAGAGCTAGGACATTGTGTAACAAATTACTGGTCTCCCTTGACTTTTTTAGGTGTTACTTGATAAACCAGAACCCTACCTATGGCTTACCTTTTGCAACGTGCCAGCAGTCAAACCTGTGCAAAATCTGGGGATGGACCTTGGCCAGAAAACACTTAATCATGCTGTGGCGATCGGTGATGACACAATCCACAATTAGGCCATTGGCCTCGAAGATCACGAGGGTTCTTTTCAGTCCCTCGAGCTCCATGGCCCAGCTCCCCTTTGTTTCGTTGGACTGCAACAAAAAATTACACATTCAGGGGTGAGACAGGTGAAACAGGTTTTGGAGCAATTTTTGGAGCAGAAAAATCTGGATTTTGGAGCAGCTTAAGAGTACAAAAGTCTCGTTTTGGAGCAGCAGTTTAGGCATTTTGGAGCAACTTCGAAGCACGAAAGTCTACAGTTTGGAGCAGATTAGGAGCAGAAAATGTTAAAGCAGCTTATCAGCAATTGAAATAAAAAAAAATTGATTTCAGTCATATGAATCTCATTTTTCCTTTTTAATCGTTATTTTTTACCACCTTGGTTTAATTAAGTCATCAGCGCCGATACGCACAGAGATAAAATATACATATATAAAAAAACGAAAAAGGCACACGCGAGCCCAATGCGCATAGATGAGCACAAGAAACACAGGCTTGCTGCAAAGTTAGGTAAGCATCAGGTACCTCAAGCTTATAGGAACTGGTGCCAAAGCACAGTTGTAGTGTAAAACTTTTTAAACGGTGATTCAAGAGCATGAAAAGGAAAGCACGGTTTCCGTCAACCAGACATCGATCGGAAGCTCGTAGAAAGCACGTGCAGATAGAAAAAACTCCACACGAAAGGGAGTCACAAGGTAAATAGTGAATTGGTCGAAAAACTATGAGCAGCACATGCACGCTAAATACGGATGTGTGACCGATTCATTCGATTGTTCACGCACTGGAAGCACGTGTGTGATAACCGAAAGTACCCAAGGCGACGGCGCCGTCGATTTTGACGAGAAGATTACGGACACGAATGAACAATTACACAATGGAAGCGCTCAATGGCACTTTTAAGAAAAAATTTACTCTCAAAACGAAAGAAATACGGAGGTTGCTCATCTTGATAGCCTGGGCGTCGTACCTGCTGCGGCCAGACAGCGAGACCGCGTGACAGCGCACCGGTAACATGCAGTCACAAATGACAGCGTAAAGTAGTAGGAAAATCGGGGAAAGACCACGTATCATAGGTAAAGAAGGGTACTACAGCTTAAATCTTCGAATCCGGCGGTTGCTTGCGCCAGCCTGTACCCGTGCCGTATACTTTACTAGGACGAGATTGAATGTTGCCAACCAAGCTCTCTTTTCACGCTAAATACACCGTCGCCGCAACTTTTTTTTTTTTTTAGTTTTTGAGTTGGTTCTGGCGCAGTCTGGCGCAATTTTGACCGATGTCGCGCTTTTGGCGCAACTAGGCGCAGAAAATTGGATATGTATCAATATGGCGTAATTGGCGCAGAAGTCACACCCCTGCACATTGTGCCCTCACAGTGAACGTCCAGGTATCCAAACCAACTTAACTAAAGCTGGTAAACAGGACAACCTGTCAGATGTTGCCTCCCCATTATGTCTTTGTTCTCAGCATTTCATTCTCCAACTATTTTCACAAACACAAATGAGCCTATGTTTCCTCTGTACCTGTCATGGATATCAGACGGGAAGTTTCAGCGAGAGTGACATAATCCTATAACATGCACAACCTAGCGTCGCATCGGCCAAAGTAACACAAGCTACAATTTCTTCCTTAAAAACTTAAAAAGGGGTTGAGGTTATGACAGTGTAAAAAATTCTAATGAATGTGCGCCCCTGGGGGAACTTTACCTGCACTGTTTCGACATGTAGAACCTTTTTCGTCTCAGAGTCGATTGCCGTGTATGTACCATATTTGGCCGAGTGCCCAGGGAGTCTGATCGCCCATCACATGCAAGGACCAGCCCCCGCCCAGTGGCTTCTTTGAAGAGCTCAGTCTGCTGGTTGTTCCATACCTGGCAGGACAAAATATAATAAACTTTTTGTTAATGAACAACAAATGGCAGCATCTAGAATATCAGACAAAGGTTCTTCCAGTTTATTAGAAGAGGGAGTTACCAACAGCAAAGAGACTTATATTAAGCATGAAATGCTTATAGCTCTCGTTATCGCCAAACCTTCTCTGAAACCGTTCACGAAATACTTTCGAAAGTAATTCCAAAACCCTTTGGAAATATATCCGAAACCTTTTCGAATTGTGTGTTCACCCACTAAGAAGTAAAAATAATTCATCCCTAATGGGTATCGAACCTGGGTCAGCTGGCTGGGAGCCGAGCGCTCAATTCAGTGCGCTATCCCACGAGTACTTCACAAGGGTTTACAAATTCGGGTCAGCTGTGCTTGACTATGACCTGTGGGTTTGCTGGTGTGCAGACCTTTTGCTGATGTGTTAAAGATGCGTAGCGCTATGGCCACCAAAATAGCCACACCGGCAATTTTGGTGGCCATAGCGCTACAAGGGTGGTACACCCTCAGCTTGTTACTGTGGTGCGTGTTCTGGGATGCTATGAACATCGCGAGACAGGGGCCCGAGAAAGAAGAAAATGAATATGCGCTCGATAAATTCCGATTCAATGACCGATACTCGATGGAAGCTTGCCAGGGATTTTGAGCGCCCTAGTTATCAATTTCGTGTCAACTGTGCGCAACCATGACCTGAGAGCTTGCTGGTGTGCAGGGCACTTTGCTGATATGGAAAGAGCTTTTCACACCATAGATTTTGGATACTGTAGCGCCACGAGGCGCGCGTGCTATACTCCGTTTCACCTTCAGTCCGAGCGCAGCGGACGCTGCAAGCAATACAATCTAATGCAGCGTTAAAAGTGTCATGTGATCTAGAGCTCCGCATGTCACTCCGCCCAATCAGAAGGTCGCGTGATACTCTTGCGGCGCTGGATTGGCTCAGCTTTTAACGCGGTCAGACTGAGGATGAAACAGAGTATAGGATTCTGCGAACACCGCGAAACGGGGGCCCGAGGTAGAAGACTATTGAATGCGGGCTCAATACATTTCAGATTCAATGGCCGACACTCGATGGAAGCTCGCCTTGGATTTCAGGCGCCTAGTTCTTGACAATGCTAGGGACATGCCCGAGGGGAGGGGGGCACTTGGGGAGAGGGTGCGCTCTCCAATACACGGACTGCACTAGCACCTGTGGCCCTGCAAATTACTTCATGCTTACACCTACTCTCGGTTACGAGATAGACCGCTGTAGTTTCTATTTTTTCTGAATAGCTTTCAAACCATAAATGTGGCAGGTATATGTTCAAGATAATGGGCAACTTGTTCCTTCTAATTATGAGACATTAATAGCCAGCCAGGGAACAACCATAGGCTCTATTTTACAGCAGCTCTGCAGCAAACGAAGTATTCCTGGCTTGCTTGTCTGGTGGAAAAACACACACTCCGAAGATCGCCGTCACGAGGACAGCCAATGTTTGATTTGTACTGTCAAGGCATCGCTTCCACTCTACAGTCCACTGTATCATAAAAAGTTATGACCGTGTCAATGAACCTCAGGAATCTGAATGCTGTGTTACATGTTTCAGCATTTATGCTAATAACACGAGCATCAAAGCTCTTGGTAAATCTTTTTTTGGCATGGTCCTTTCAAGTGAAATAGAATATATTTCTGTTCGTTAAGTCTTATAGTAGTTAAACATGGTGCTCCAAAATCCAAACAGGTAATTTATATTGCAGTACAGGTGTTGCTTCTCCAACTTTTCACCTCATAGGTAAGCTGATAGTTTGCAAGCGGACTCAGTTCAAGACACCGCTTCAAACTGTTGCAGGCAAAGCCTGTGCAGACACCTCCTACAGAGGCCAAGCCGACCTGATACATCAATATAGGTGTAGTGGATGCATCTCAACCTGACTGTTACCAGCCCGTTTTCTCCCCTACAACCTCGCAGTTGGACTGTCAAGCCCAAAATTATGGCTAAGCATTTCTTCACATCTGGGACAAAACTCCTATGTCGGAAAGTATGAAGTCAGCAACAACTAGAAACATGTCAAACCTGTCTGATGGCTGGCAGAAGGAAGGCAGTCTGGACCTTGAAGAATGTTCTATATGAGATGCAGGGCACTCCGATCTGGGTGAAAAGCCGCAGAACCTTCTTCACAATGCATCCAGAATAGAGGGTCACGGCAGTGACGAGTATGTTGCCCAGTGGCCTCCTGTTTACAATGGGCTGGCTGCTCCAGCAGTGCACATCGCCATTGTTGCAGATTCTCCGTACTGTGAGGCATGTCCCCATGACCTTCTTATCGATAGTGTGGCAGGGTGCGGCACACTTTGGACATTTAGCAAGGAGCTCGTCCAAGCAAGATTCAAAAATCAAGAACTTTCTTTCTAAGATGTGGTCGTTTATGGCAGCACTGTTGTCTTTGTCCAGCGGGCTGGCACAAGATGAGCTTGTCGGGTGATCCCTGGAAGTCAGATTTGAAAAACATGCAAAAGATTGTAGGATAACCTCACTACTAAAGTGGAGTAGAATGCTGGCCTACAGTGCAAAACAAAGATTTGCATAAAGAGAAGAATATGAAAGAATACACGACAAGTGCCATGCTTTCATGCTCCATACTACAGATGACATGTAATGTACAAATACAAACCTTAGAAAGCCGGTGCCTGACATATTCAGAAGACTTGTGTCGGATGGAAGATACGTTGTGTCCGCTTCCAAATGTTGCCCTGGCAGCTCTGTGAAAGACTCCTCGTCGGAATCTTCTGGGACAACTAGTGACTGTGGTGGCACTTCTGGCTGTAGTGTCACTGGCAGCTGTAGTGGCGCCGATGGTTCTGGCGGCACTGGAGGCTGTGGCAACTGTGTCAGCCCTGTAGGCAACGTCCAATTTAACTGTAACTGGGGGAGGTGATTTGGTGATGAGCAACGTGGCCTCACAAGGACAGGATCCGTTTGGCTGTGTCGCGACGGATTCTTGATGATGACTTGTGTGCCTGCAAGTGTCATTAGAATGTGTTACAATGGTCTCGATATTATTAACTTCTGTTCATCTGCTCTTTATAGATACATACTTGCGTTTCTGAGCAAGTAGAGGTCTGAGGACTGCGTAGTAGCATCCAGAAGGTCAGGTCGAGCCTGTACAGCAGCATCCAGAAGATCAGGTCGAGCCCGTGCAGCCTTACTGAGGAGGGGGCTGTCAGTAGCAAAGAAAATAAAAGTGTGCATTTCAAAAGAAAACTATCGTTCACTGGTGCACTCAGCAGAAGTCTAGGCAATCTCAATTTTGTTCCAAAGGGAGTGTGGCTATAACTGAAAAGAAATTCAAATTTACCCAAAGATGGATGGATGGATGTTGCTAACTATACCCTTTGTAGCAAGCGGTAGTTTGTGCCATCTAGCCTAAGTCAAAAAAGACAAAAACGTGATTCCTCCCGCTGTTTTAAGACCGATTTTCTCCCCCTAACTATCACCACGTAGTGTGAGATATCACCAGGATGACCTATGGGGGATCGGGCAAAAAAAACTAAAAACATCACCCCCCGCCTCTTCCCGCCGGCGAGGGAGTCGCCAATTTTCCTCTGGTCAAACCTTTTCGGCGTTACCCCAGCACCGGACCCACTGGGAGACAAGGTTAAGACTTTGGGCCGGAGCCACGCGGGAGGGAGTCCCAATTTTCCTCTGTCCCACCTGTCCCCAGCTGTGCTAGTTAGTTCTGCATCATTCAATTTTCCCTAGATAATTTCCACCGATCTTCTAATTGACTCTTTGTGACCGTAATCACGTACACTGCATGAATGTTGCCTGTTGAAATTTTAGGGTTCGTTGCCAGACGCATAAAACAAAGTATGAGGTTTCCACAAAAATTAAATTAAAATTAACCACTGGAAGTATAGACCCTATCCTGCATTACTCTGCAAGGTGGGGCTTTTGCTAGTTGACATCCCAGCGAACTTCCGGGTCATACATAAGCGAAACAATTCCCATCCTAACGAGGCACCTTGAAACGCCGAACAACCCATAATTACGATGTCCACATAAATGATCGGCTGCCATAAGAAGACTTTTCAATACACTTGTAAGCCACCGGGTGCCTATAATACGCTTACTAGAGTGGCGGAATGCCCTCGCTAAATCTCCAACGTTGTCGTTTGTGTATCCTAGAACTCGTGGCATAATGAAGCTCTGGACAGTTCACAAAAATGACAAACCGGAAGTTCATTGGGACGCAGGAGGCAGCTTTTGTTTGCAAACACGAAAAGGGTCTATAGACAGAGGAAGAATAAAACTGGTGGTAGAAACACTTTTAATTACTGTATAGTGTCTTCTAGTTGGCTAATGAAGCAATTAGGCATTCTGTGCCAACTCCCTATATAAAGGTGACTGAATAATGTCTAAAACGAGGCGGCAGCAGAGCGGTTTCAGCCAGCGTGCATACCTGAGCTGAAACAAGGTTCCTCGATGCCAGCACTTTCATCATGTGGTGGCTCATGTCGAGGATCAGGGCTTTGCTTTGTCTTGTAAGTAGTCGAAGATGTTGATGGCATGTCAACTTGTTCAACAGTGTCTGTGGCTGTTGCTTGTGGCAGCGTTCCCAACAGGTCATCAATAATCTAGAAATGGTAAGCAGAAGCACCTCGCGTGTGTAAGTACCCAGAGCTGCTTGATGCAAAGTAGAGCAAAGTACTGTTCTAGGAAACGTGCAACAATTGTACACCACAAACACAGTACTATACTTACAGGGCATGCTGTGGAATTCACAAAATCAATATTACAAACAGCTATTGCTAGCAAAACAAAACAAAAACGTTTCGGAATCGAATCCCAGCCGCTGTATTATCTGAGCAATTGAGTACAAAAATATATTTCAGCCGTTATGAAAACAACCCACCTCTTTCCGTCGCCGTTTTTCCTCGTTGCCATCGGGTTGTTGTTGCTTGCGTTTCCGTGTAAACAGCGACGGCACCACGCCAGGTTTCAACCTGGCATGTTTCGTCGGCAGGCCGAGGCTCTCTAGTAGCGTCGGGCTCATGTGATAGTCTTCGTCTCCGAAGTGGTCCGAGCATAGCCAGTCGCTTTTCGAGGGCAGCCAGGTTGGCTGTGAAGGGCGGGCGGTGCGAATCCATAACTTTCGCAACGTGGGCTCACTTGGAAACTTATGCACAAGCCTGCCACTGAAAGAACTGCAGTTCATACAGTCCTGCGCTGCACAGTGCAGCGGCATATCTTGCGAAACTGCTGGATCACACTAGATGAGCGCCAGACCTGGCCAGACGCTTAGCCAACTCAGATGACTGCTGTTCCTGCTGCATCGTCGCTTTCGCCACCCGCTTCAACAGACTGAGAACGCCGGAACGATCGGCGCTGGTCGGAAGAACCGAAGAGGTGTCGAGCTTCAGACCTCGGTCCCTCGGTCGCTTCGGCGCCTTGGTCATAAGCAGAGCTAAAAAGCGCGCCGCCGCTACACGTGGTTACACTGGTTTCACTTCGACCACGGCGACCACGGACTGAGACTTCGACAGCGCTGATGTTTGATGCCGCCAAGATGCCGCTTGCTCGCCACGCTCGCTAGGCCGTTCGGCGCCGCATAGATGTCGTGTCAAAAACGACATGATGAACACTGTTCGACAAATTTATCAGATAAAATTGCATTTCTTTTAAAAATATATCTCATCGTTTCGGAACGGGGTTCGCATGTCGCATTTCCGTTTCGTCGCGCCACCACGCGACCACGCGGCGTGAGCGCACGCCGGAGCCAACGAGGTAGGTCGGTGGCTCACCATAGCCGCGTTCTGCGTACTACAGGTCTGTTGTCGTCACGAAACGAGCTTTCAAAGAACTCACCAGGTGCACCTTATAATATTTATTTCCATAAATCATACATTTAAGACTACTTTATTGTTTCAAGTACCGTTATTTAAGAGCCATTCGTGTGCTGTAAATATCAAAACGACAAAGAATTTAGATTCTGTTTTTCGGTTCAGCATCCCTTTAAAGTCGAACCGGAGAAAATTTGATAAACGATTTCCGGTTTGCACAAACCGGGATTTTTCGACTCCGATTTAAATTGTGAAGCGCCTAAAGAACAAGGACACGAGGAAAGACGAGACAGGACCAAGCGCTAGCTTACAGCTTGGTCCTGTCTCGTCTTTCCTCGTGTCCTTGTTCTTTAGGCGCTTCACAAGTTAAACATGTACCAACTAGCCCACCTATCCATTTTACTCCGATTTAAAGTCAAACTGGAGAAAATCCGGCTAGACAATATCCGGTTTTCACAAACTGGATGTCAACAACTTAAAGGGCAACTCCGCTTCATTTTTGATATTTAGAAAACTATGCAGCCCTCTTCAGTATCATATAGGAAGACCCCATGTCAAATATTACGATCTAATTCCGTCTATATATTTAATAAACTGGCCAGCAAACTTTCAAACGAGCCAAGTCGCCGAAATCTGCCAACTCTAGCGTGCGACGTGAGGCGCAATCGTCAGCGCAGTCAATGCGACGGGGTTGGAGCGGCCAACGTTGAACCACTACGCCAAAGGCATGACTACGTCATTCCCACGTTTTGGTTGTTTTTACTTCTCGGAGCGAAATTGAACGATGACGTCATGAGTTTCTCCTCCCGGTGTTGGCTCTACGGCGTCCACGTGATCACCGTAACGCGGATGCGCTAGTTTGCGCTGCCCTGCGCGTTTATCGCAAGTCCGGTTTCTCCGCTCCCCCTCTCCTCTTTCGTGTTCTCCCCTTCCCCCTCTCCCCGGGCCATCACCGTCCACGCCATGCGAAGCGACCTGCCCGCGTCGCGTGTCCTGTACCTCGCGCCTGCGAACGTCACAAGACCACGTGGTTCGACGTGACGTGGCCATGACTCTGAGGACACGGGACCAATGTTGCCTGACGCAACCGAAGTTTCGGTTTCGGTATCGGCTGATGTTTAAATTAAGATTACACAAATAATATTCAACATTTCGCGAATCCGAAGACGTAGAGCTGTTGAGTAGTACTTTGTGAAATGGAATCACATGTAAGCCTAAATTTTTCGGAATTGAGCGGAGTTGCCCTTTAAGGGGAGACACCTCCTGGGAGGGTCAACTTTTGAACCCTTGGCTTAGAATTAATGAAATTAACAGGGTAGGCTGGTGGTCATGCTAGAGGGTTTGTCTGTCCGTTAAGTGGGAAGAAAATTAGAGCAGCTTCTATCAGCAACACCTATTGTTATTTAGTTAATCTATCATCGAAAAACTATCACAATATTAAAAATATTTATTCGCTAGATATCTAGCAGAATGCCTAGGAGGTGCGGCTATGGAAAGTTTTTTGTAAAAAGTAATTTATTTCTATCAATTTTCCCTTCTGCAAAAATGGTCAACTAGTTAATGGGTGGGTGAGCTGAAGAAATGTTGATGGAGGAGAACGGGCCCTGTCTTCTCGGTAGTAGTGTTGAAATCTGGGGCTGATGTTCATTACATTTTTCTGCCAGAAGTTCTTGATTTGCATTTCCTTTCAATTAGTGGGAACCTCCAGCAGGCATATCAGAAACAAAAAATTACTAAGCGTTTGAAGTACTAGTACCAGCAGCTCGTGATAGTACAGTTATTTGTATAGGTATAGTGGGCTGTTCCATTCATATATTATTAGTTGAGCTGCCATGAGTTATAAACGTTTTTACACTCAACAGTGCTCTCATTTTTCCTACGAAATGCTAACGATGTGATCTTTCCTTCGATGGAAATTGGAGCGCAGTGCACTTGTCAGTTGACATTTGCAGTTAACTTATTTCTGCTCTCATGCACAATATTGTATTGTATTTTGTATGTTTTAGGCATCGACATCAGGTTCCGCCTCCAGTAAGAACACCAAGAAGTGCAGGGCTCTTGCCAAGAATAAACAGCTGGCAAGTTTCCTGACGAAGAGGCCATTAACAGACACAAGTGACGATGAGGACCCTGCGGTTGTGCCGAAGGCAGAGCTAGACAGAGCTGAGGAAGCTCTGCGATCGCTTCGAAAGAGGCTCCGCAAGGCGGAGAAGAAGACTTGTTCGACATGTGCGGAAGGCGTCGTACCTAAGGCCGAACACGACGCAGCTCTTTTGAGAATTGGGCAGCTGCGCAGGAGACTGGAGGAAGTTGAAGATTCGAACTTCAGGTTAACACGTGTTGTCCTCGACAGGATCGGTAAGCTACCTGTCATGTTTACTTGAATGTTTCACAGTTGTGCTTTAGGATTATGCACCCTCATAGCTAACAATTGCAGTGGGCCTAATTTTTTGCTTGCCTGGTGATTATCGTTTGACACATGGTCACTGTGCCTTCTCCAGAGATAACCAGAGAGGCCAGTCACCAGGCCACTCATCAACCGTCAGTGCCTGCTGCCCTCATTCCTGTCCCCGTCCCCGTCTCTGTCCCCGTCGCTGCTCCTGTCCCCGTCGCTGCTCCTGTCCTTGTGCCCGTTGCTGTACCCACTTCGGTGCCTGGTCATGTAAGGGCAGGATAGCTGAATTTCAGTTTCCATTAATTGTTCCCAAGCTTCTTCTTGCTGTTATATCGTGGATGAAGATATTGTTTCAGAAGTTATCTTTTCTTTAGGAGTTACATGGAAGAAAAGGATCCAAGGTTTCAAATGTGCCTACAAAAATGTGATGTTCCTTATGTGCTACATATGTCAGCGTCATGTATTTAACATGGTTTGCAGACACGTTTTTTCAGTTTTAAAAATTTAGTTTTTACAAATTCTCTAAATTTTGTGAAGAAATGAGGACAGAAATACTTTTCATTTGCACAAAGTACTGCAAGATACTAAAAATCATGCATGTCTACTTAACTGCAGATCATGTGAACAGCGTCACTGCTGTTTGCAGGAAGGGCAGCGAATGACAAGGTGTTGACAGCGTTGAGCGTCTTGACACAGATAATTTTTTCAAGTATATCTGTTATCAGTGTATTGTCAATGGGCCATTTCTGTACATGGGAGTGACTGGCTGTTCATGTGCTCTGAGGTAAAGTAGACATGCATTTTTGGTTCATAAGAAACTCAAAATATTCGTTACTTTACAGTATGTAACTTGCTGAAAGTATGAAGCCAAAGGGCAACTCGGGTCAAAAGTTGAACGAAAACAAATGGACGATATCACTTTAGTGGCACGAAATAAGACAGTAGCCTAAATACAGTAAACTCTCACTTGAGCAAACGTCGACTTAACAAATATTTCAGAATATTGAACCTTAAAAAAATCTCCGGCGCTTTTCCTATGCATTTTATGCAAAAATGTTTCAATTTAACGAAAAACAAATTTCGTAATAGCAAATATTTCAGTTCAACAAACTTGATCGGTGGACCCAGGATTATTTTTGCAATCAGTTCACTGAAGTTTTGTGCTCTGCAGTGCTTGCGTAGCCGATGCCCGCCACCCCGCCGCGGGCATCGCCTGTTATCGCTGGCATTCACAGCGCCACCAAAGCCAAGCGGCGATGCGGTAGACGAAAACGAACCACGTGGTGCATCTGTTTTTTCTTTGTCGTCGGTTGCGTTTGGCCATCTTAGTTGTGGGTAACAACGGTAGGACGGGCAGTTTGTGCGCCCACTTTTGTAATGAGCACGACGAAGCGGAAGTAGTTGTCTTTATCAGACAAGCTCAAAATCCCTTATTGTCTGGACAGTGGTGAAAGGCAAGTGGTAGTTGTGAAGGACTATGAGATTCAACCGTCAACGTTGTGAACGAAAGTGAAGCAAAAGTCGAAGCTTGAAGGAGAAACTGCGTTCAAATGGCAATAGCAAATGACTCTGCACGGGATATTTCCAGTCAGTGGACAATATTGTTGTGGTATGGCTTCGTCACAGCAGCAAGCTGTGCCAGAGGAAGTGCAAGAAAACAGAGACTCTCTGGACAGCTTTGTTACTTCATGCACGTTAAGAGCGCTAGTGCAAATGAAAATTAGTTGTTTTTTTTTCAAAATGAGAAAGGCAGCAACATAACTGTTATGTACTTTGTAAATATCCATGTACATGACTCCATAAATTACATTTCACACTTTAGACTCAATGTATGCTGTGCCCTATGCTGTTCTATGTTCTAGTGAATATATTCAGTTAAGCGCGACGTGCGCAGGAAGCAGACGAACTTGCACGCCGTATAATCCTTCAAGTAGCCTCGATGCCAGCCGCCTTTAGTGAACTTTCAGTTAAGTGAACTATTTCCTTGGGTCCCTTGAGTTCACTCAAGTTAGAATTTACTGTATTGCATCAAGGTGAGGCTGAATTCCCAACTTAAACCAATAATGTGATGCGCCCAACGGCCGGCCGCCGTCGCTCTGGTGCAAACCGATCTTCTTCCTGCCTTTCCACTGTTGTGTAAAGTGATAATTATAGCTGCTTTCCACCTTTCCTTGTTTTGTTTCGTTTGTAGAGAATTCACACACCTGGATTATCCCTTTTACTATGTGTCAACCAGGTTGAGATACTTGCGTTTGACTGTTTTTGCATTGTAGAATTTGCTATACCTATACTTTGTGTGCCACTTGCTATGCTACGTTTTGAATTGGTTGTTATGCTCAATCACAGTAAATATGTTGTTTTTTTTTAGCAAATTTTTATGCCTTTTTGGAAGTATTCCCTTTGGGGTTTACACGCTCGATCGCTTTCTCCTCAGTCAAATTTGACCTTAGAATTGTTGTGTTCAGGTGTGTCTACGATGCTGGATGACACAACTGGGGCATCGTGGGGCAGCGCGCAAGAGTCGCCGGACTCGGAGGAGTTGTCTCATCCCTCAGCTGCAGGGAGCCTATCCCCGCTGCCTGTGGAGGCTGCTGAGACTGACGAGTTTCCTCCTGCTGAACCACACAGTAAGTTTGCTGACAATGTAAATTAGCTAAACATGAAAAACTACAATTCATTCATAAATAATGTGTAGGTCACCTTCGTATAAAAAACAAAGAGGAATTTATTTTGTAGTACTAACATACATAGAGTGTAGCAACAACATCCATGTCACTATACAAGGCCAGTATGACCACTGCAAGTGCACAATTATTATTTCTTTCTAATGGAGCTGAGGCATTTTCTGTCTCTAAGTTTTGTTTCGCCATTGGAAAGAGATGAAGGTCCGTTATGAGCCTATTAACAGGACTAAAGTATTTTAATGGCTCCCTTTTTCCTATTAAAAACAGTAACGAGACCTGATGAACCTAGGCATTGCCTAATTATGAGTGACAGACAGCTCGAGTATCTCTCGTTCGGTGCAGTTCACGAGGTTTAGAAAAAAAAGTCAAACTTCCCTTGATCATTCGAGAAACTCGGGAAGCATAGAATGTCTGGTGTGTGCATTACGCCTGCATTATGTATGATTGGGTATGCTCAATTACGAGGAGCTGTGAGATGTTTCAGATAGAAACTCGTGCATGCATTCCATGCACAACACAATCATGTTCTAATGTTTATCAGAATGATCAAGACAAATTTAAATTTATTCAGAAGTCGAGTGTACGAGCAGTTGTGGGATCATGTGCCGAGCTGCAATTAATCATTCTCAGGGCAACTGTGCGTGCTAACAGTCACCTGCTAACAGGGGCTCCCATAAGTCATTTTCAGAATGCCCTCATGTGTATGCATCTGTTCCAGAGTACTGACATCAAAGCAGTTTCCTAAGGCTGGTTCACACACTTACGTTGAGTCTGATCGAGTGAGACTGCAACTGCTTGCGACACTTAAGACAAGATGGTGGCGTCTGCGAGGTTCAGCCAATGGCAGTGTTACTATGGTGCCTGGAACGCGTTTTCGAGTGGTGTGTTTACTGTCCTATATCCCCCCCATATTGCATTGAAAATGGTCCGGAAGTGGCAACAAACTTCGCCACGAAAGCTAAAAGTCTCTTTCTGTCGGATGTCGCGATCCTCGCGGTTGGTTGTCGACTCACCAGGGGCGCCGGCTAACAAGATGAGCGGACATAACTAGTTGCTGTTGTCGGAATGTTGCGTCTCATGTCCACTTGAGTTTCCGTCGACTGTTAAGCAGCAGAGTGAGACATGGTAGAACAGTCGTCTGCTAACTGTACCTTCGCTGTTGGACCACCGCCAGGATCACGACCAGCAACAGCATGGCACTTTTGTGACATCACAAGGTGTAAATCGAGGGACCAAAATGAGGACGCCTTAAACACACCTGTCGAAGGCTCGTTCCAAGCACCGTAGTGTTACCAACACATTTATTGTTTAATGCAGTGAATGGCATGTATGGTTATGTCTGAATGCATTTTGATACAGTAAGTGCGTTCCTAACGCTGCCATTAGTGCCATCTCACATTGCATTGCAAGTGGTTGCAGTCACACTCGGTTGGACGCAAGGCAAGTGTGTGAATTAGACTTTTTGCAACGCTTCTTTCTCTTTGCTCTGGAGCGTGTGAAAGAGTGTCTCAGGTTTCAGCTCATATTTTGCCTGCACTATAGCAGCATTTGTGTTGTGCCATCTTTCGTTCTCTCCACGAGTATGTGCTGTTGATCAGGTACTACAAATAATAATGCAAGCAGAACATTGAGGCGTTCTAGTCATCCTTAGCCCAGCTGGTTCCGCTCCCCTCAAGGCCCTAAAGTAACGCATCGGCGTTTGGGTCACTAGGTCTGCTCTTCGATTCTCATCGCCACCGAGGACCGGTTTGCTCATCTCGCAGCTGCTGCTCCGACTGCGGCCAACTTAGCCGCAGGTATTTTATTTCATGAGACCAGCTCCATGGAGGCATGGAAGTAGCTAGCGTCCCTGCCTAATGGCACAGACATTTGTGTCGCTTCGAGCAGAAAAGTTTGATTTTGCTCCCAGAAACTGACTGCAGAGGCTTGCAATTCAAGTTAAATTAACTGCACCCTTACATTTTAGGAGTGGCAGGTAAAGTTACGGCCAGGGTAGACTACCGTAA
>JAZHYW010035691.1:0-52493 GCA_037355805.1 Ixodes ricinus
TTCAGAACTGTCGTTCGCGGTACCGGCGAATTCTGTCTGCCTTTAAAGAGAAATTTGGGACTGATCAAAAGAATTGGTATTCATCCCGTACGACACGCCCGACCACCAAGCCGACTTGCACGAAGACGTCGCCGAGCCGTCGCTCCCTTCTCGTGGCTGAAGACGTCGCTCGCGCAAACTTCAAGCTACGACGCGTCTACTTCGAGTTGAATATGCACGCGTACGATTTCTTTACTAGGCGCGAATGTCGCCAATACATGGTGCTTCCCGACTTCGACCCGGGAGTGCTTTTGCTGGAGGAAAATCGGCAGCAAACTTTCCAACTTACAATTTACTGGCTGAAGTATTACTAAGGAAAGAGATCCCCCATATCACGTGACCCCTCGTAGCTCAGTGGGGAACGACGTCCGCTTCACATGCGGCAGGACCGGGTTCGATCCCCGGTGGTGCCACTTTTTTTTTTTTTTCCTTTTTCAAACATTTTTTCTTCTATCTTTTTACAATTATCACTGAAGAAACGAACAAAAATTAACAAACAAATGTTGTGGACGAAACGTCGCTGAATTAAATGGGGATGGGATTTCTTTGACACCTGCGAACTCAATGTAATCACTTTCCACAAAATGAAAGAGCATATAACTCAGGCAGCGTCCGCTTTCCGAGGTGCCCGTAAATGTTCTACAGGAATTGCAGCCAGCCATTGGTCCCGATCCCGTTGATCTTTCGGAAACTCTGTCGCACAATGCCACTTTTTTTTTCGGACGCAAAACGTGTGAGCCAGCTCTTCACGCAACATCTTGGGTGTATTCTTTCGGAGCCGATCATGAAAATTAACCACGGGCACTCGCTACTCATCTCCAACTCCTCAATGTACAAAACAACTCATCTTGGAGTACAGAACAGCGAGCGGAACAAACATAACTGCAAAAGAATCGCAAACAGTGCCCGCTAACGCCGCGCCGCATGTCGTCTGCTACGCCGAGGGAAAAAAACAGAGAAAAAAAAGCGCACGGTCGGGTGTAGCCACGTGACTTCCGCCACTCCCGCTATCCTCTCCACTTCTCCGTTTTGGTTTCGGTTTCGCGCAGTTGCGTTTTTTGGCTTTATTAAAAAAATACGTGACTCTGTTGCAAAATATTAATTGGGTAGTCCTCCGACACCATAATAAAGCGCCTGGCAAAAAATGAAAAAAATTTTTGGGGGGTGTCAGTGTCCCTTTAAGGCGTGACCTCCAATCCTGGTGGTCGAAGGAAGGTCGGCCGAACAGGATTCGCTGCACTCAGAGGTGTGTTTTGCAATCGGATGGTAACTAATCTCCGATGTTTCGGAGGCTGCTTTCTTGATCTCGTTTGCATGTTCCCTCACCCGATCGTTTAGGCATCGGCCCGTCTGTCCGATGTATTTAGCACCGCAGGACATAGGAATCGAATACACGCACTCTTTGCAGCAGGTTACATAATTGGTCTGGTGCTTTTTCTGTCAAGGAGGCGCTGGGCCGGGGTTGTTAACTTTCCTACAAATTGAACCTAATTTGAACCTGCACGAAAATACTACGTTAATGTTGAAGCCGAGCGCAATAGATTTCAGGCGATGTGAGGTGTTATGTATGTAGGGGATGCATGCGAAGCGTGATTTAGGGGGAGGGGTTTGGACTTGTGCCCCGCGACAAGTTTTTTGATTGTGGTTTCAATCAGGTCTCTGGGGTATCCTGCCTTTATAAGGCGACTAATCTGCTTGGATAGGCTGGGGGCGGAGAGGTGCTGACAGGATTTAACTTTGGCCGATGCAATTAGGTTTCGAACGATCCCATTTTTTACATTCCTCGAGTGTGAGCTGTTGAAAGGAAGAACGGGCTTAGAGGACCTCTGCTGGTGAGCCCAACAGATACCTTTGCTAGTCGGGATCAACCTGAGATCGAGGAACTGTAAGCCCTCGGGGAGGGGGTCTCTTTGGTCAACGTGAGCCCGTGGGAGTTCCTCTGGAACACGCATGCAAACGAGATCAAGAAAGCAGCCTCCGAAACATCGGAGATTAGTTACCATCCGATTGCAAAACACACCTCTGAGTGCAGCGAACCCTGTTCGGCCGACCTTCCTTCGACCACCAGGATTGGAGGTCACGCCTCAAGATACGGACGAGAGATCATGGAGGCCGTCGCCATGCACCACAGTCAAAACAACTTCGGGTCCCCCTCTATAGGCTTATCCAGGAGGGAGATAAACTTCCTGGGGCCAGAGCTGACGTCTCTCGTTTCCGCGGCTCCAAGCGATTAGATGTCATCTCACGGGATCGTCCTTCACTATCTTGCCCTACACCCTCTCCCATCGCTTTTCCCCCTTTCCAATGTGGAGCCCTTCACCCTCCCCCTCCTTCACCTATATACGCAAACTTCGGGTCAATAAATGTTGTTGCTAGTTGGAAGTCTTCGTTGTCCGTCCCCCTTTTTGTGTATCTTCCTCATGTTTATGTACCGTTACCAACACGCTCGTTTTGTACTTAAAACTTTACTCTGAAGGACCTTTTAAGTTAATTTCAACAAATGCATCTATGAACCAATGTACACTAACCAGAACCAACCTAAGTTAATTTTTTTGTGTGTGTGGTGACAAGACATTTCAGAAGACTTAAATATTTTTCAGTGCTTCTACATATCCCCTTATCATTTTTTTATGTGAAGTGTTCGCTTTTTTCTCCTGCACCATGCAGTAAGAAGTGTTTAACTGGCTACTTGCCCAAATGTCTTTTGCCAATTTTCATTTTACTCAGCATTTAAAGTTTTCACCTTTAAGATGTCGTATGTTTTCAACTGAATTTTGTCGCATCGCTTAGCCCACATTGTCGAAAGTGTTTCACTCAATGCTTCGCATTTTTTTCATTTTTTCTCCATTTCATACCTAACTGATACAGTCAGCTCAGTTCTTTTCTTCCCTGTGATGTTTGCTCTTGTCTTTAGAGAGACCATAGCGGCTTGCTTTTGTGTAAGTCAGCCTTCCCATTTTTTTTTCCTAAGAGAGGGAAGAATAGGAGTTTATTTTTTTTAAGGAAGGGAAAGTGTAGTATTTCAATTTTTTCATTATGTTCACCACACTAACCAGGTGGCGCCTCAAACTGCTACAGCAATTCCGTAGCCAGGCGGCGCTACTATTCAACCATCGGGCCCGTGCGCCCAGGTAGATTTCCCCGGGGCCTTTGAACCCCGCGTTGTTTTGGTATGAATAAACGGAGTACGTGTTTGAACCTTGACCTGGACTGACGTGTCTTCTCTGCCGGGCGTTCCCGCCCTTGGGCTCCGCCGTTCCTCGGCTCACCACTTCGTCATGTGAGACCTCGTCTTTTCCGCAGGCCCACGCAGGCCCTGCGCTTCTTTTATCTTACGGGTGACCGCTTTTGATTACATTTATGGCGACGAGTATTTACAACATACTTCATCGTGTGCTGATGCGATCGCTTTCCGAAGGTCTTGTAATTTTGTTTCAACAAAAGCTCAAACGGGGCGCAAAAACTGCCATCCCGAACGAGACCGAATTGCGCCCAGCCGATCAAGTCAAGATCATCGTAGACTTTCTCTACATCCAAGCAAAATCTGTGAAGACGAATCCAATGAACAGTCCATGCGAACATCACATTATGTACAGTCAACACGGAATGAAACCCTAACTCATGAAGATGCACCGGGGTGCGAGGGTGCGGGTCCTACTAAGATGTGCTCGACTCTTGCGCGACGCGTCTGGGACTTCCGCGTTTCACAGGTGGCGCGCTGTAAGCGCCGTCACTCGGTGTGCTTTGTTTCGCGGCACTGTCGCCCGGTCGACACCTGCCGCTTGCCCGCGGCGCGAGAAGTTCGATTCTAAAAGCAGCAAGCTGCTTGCGCGCGCGCCAGCGGAGCACGCCCATGGTGTCTTCTCCTCCTGGCTTGCACGTTTTTTATCGTTTGTTATACGTATCGTAATTTTATCATTAGCTGTACTTAAAGCAAGAAAGCGCTATATATCAAGACAGAAGAACAACATAGGACACATGACGAGAGCTGTCGCCAAAGTGAAAGATGTCCTGTTTTCGTCCTCGTCCTCGCTGTTTTATACTTTCAAGTTTTGTATGAAAGATGTCCTGTTCCCGTCCTCGTCCTCGCTGTTTTATACTTTCAAGTTTTGTATCTATTAACCAACACGCTCGTTTTCAATTGTAACTTCATTGCCTGTCTTGTTCTTTAAGCTCGTACGACTCGCTGCTGATGCCACAATGCAGGTCTAGCAACTCGCGCACTCAGTAAACGTTTTCCTTAATTGTAGTGACCTCAGCCGTGAATATTACGCCACTCTGTGCAGACTCTGATCCGATCTGTCCAGAGCACCCATTAATTATAGCTGTTATAAATCGAATGCCAAGCGATATATATTCAGTGCTGTCATTATTTATCGCTATCTGTATCGCAACGGTGAAATGAAAGTTGACACTTTCCGTGCGCAGAAGACCCGTAGTGCACGATGAAAGTTCTTGCGCGAACAGCAGCCGTGTGCGCCTGTTTTCAGCCGAAAGCATGGGTTTTCTAGCAGGCACGCGGCTGCGCAAGCCATCTTCGTGCAGCCATTCACGTATTGTTGCAACGCTCACTGGAAGGCCCAGTTCACTGCGTATTTTTTTAGTCGTTAGCGTTGGGTCGTCTACTGCAGCAGCCACGATCATTCGGGCTTCGTCGTCCGTCGTACACTTTGGTCTTGAGCCACGCAGAAGCATTTCGATGCGCCGTTCATAACGGAACGCTTGCAAAATCCTTTTGATAGTTGACGCCGGGCGGCCGCTTAACCTGGCTTTAGCTCTTTGCGATAGGCCCAGCTTAGACAGTGTGATGAATTTTTTCCTCTCCGTAATTGATACGCCTGGCATATCGGTGGTTACCAAAGAGGGCGTCAGCGAGCAATTCATCGCTTTTTATAAGAATGGACTAATAACCTCGCACGAAAACATGCGCATTGCTTATGAAAACCGAGGCATCCGCGTAGCTCTGTTGCAGCATTTTTTTTTTCACAAAGAGTTTGGTTGTGCCAATAAGCGAATTTTATTTACGTTTATGACGTTTCACAATTTTACAGAAACCACGTATGCCACGCTGTTCACCGGAGCCTCCGCGTGGGTCCGGTGACACGTCATCAAGCACTACGGGTCTTCTGTGCACAAAATGTTTCAACTTTAATTTCGCCCTTGCGATACACAAAGCGATAATTAATGACAGCGCTGGAGAAATATCGCTGGGCATCCGATATACAAAGCGATAAATAATGGGCGCTCTGGACAGATCGGAACAGAATCTGCACAGAGTGACGTATTGTTGTAGGCTCAAGTGACTACAATTAAGAAAAATGTTTGCTGAGTGCGTGATTTGGTAGACCTGCATTATGGCGTTGGCAGCGAGGTATACGAGCCTAAAAAACAAAGTAATGGACGAGCTCTGGGAGTGGACGTATGGATGTGCTCATATAATATGTACTAAATATTTGTAGTAGCAACCTTTAATTGTGTGTCAGCGCTCGTCATGTGTCCCAACTTGTTCTTCTGTCTTGTTATGTCGCGCTGTTTTGCTATAAGTACTGCTAATTATAAAATTACGATAGGTATAACAATCAATAAAAACTGCACACGCCAGGAGGAGATCTAAGACACCATGGGCGTGCTCCACTGGCACATGCGGAAGCAGCTTGCTGCTGCTCCTAGAATGGACCTTCTCGCGCCCCGCGCAAGCCGCAGGTGTCGACCGGGCGACAGTCCCGCGACACAAAAGCACCCCGAGTGACAGCACTTACAGCGCGCCACTGGCGAAACGCGGAAGTCCCAAACGCGCTGCGCGACGGTCGAGCACATCTTAGTAGGGCTCGCACACTCGCATCCCGGCGCATTTTCATCAGTTCTCAGGGGCCCTCCAGGTGGAGCAGCCTGTGTTTATGGCCACACATTCCGGCGTTTGGGTTTCATTCCGTGCTGACTGTACATCTCACAAACCATTTATTTATTTTCTTCAGGAAGACACGTTACATCAATTTTACAATTCAAATTCGATGCACAAACGGATAATTTTCGATGACTCCTTTACAAAATGCAGTTCAATATGTTTGCTTTAGTTGGCTCCTTAAAGTCTCCAAGGCAACCCCAGCAAAGCTTGAACAGAGCATCACAAGGCAATGCCCGTACTACTGAAACATCCCCAGGACAAACTGCTGCAGCAACCGGAGCTGATCGTTAGTTTTGCAGTCCGATACTATTTCGTTGTCGACAGAGGCACACCCACCACTAGTCCCATTTGTGTTCATTCTAGGAGTGCGTGTCCTCCCGATGGCCTCCAGCAAGCTCCGAGTGGAACGTTTTCCTCGGGGCATATCTCCCGCAGTAGCCACAGCTGTTGGTAAGTTTGGCAGTCAGGACGCCTGAGGCCTCCAACTAGAGCCGTTTTTGCCCGACCACCTAACCCACCACTAGTGCACTATTTCACGATTATAGACCCGTGTGTCCTAATGAAGCCGACAGGCAAGTTTCAAGCAAAGCTGTACAGAACCTAACAGCCCCAGCTTCCCCACAGAAGTCTACTTTGGCAACCCCAGCTGCTGGCGAGTTTAACACAATGATACTGTTTCAGGTCCACCAAGGCACACCTACGACTAGTGTCGTCTCTGTTACTTTGTTCATTCTAGAAGTATGTGCCTTCCCTTTGCGCCCCAAGCAAGATCCGAGCAGTGCCCTACAAACCCTTGCTTTCCCAGCTTGTCCTGGACAGGTGCCGCAGCAATGGCAGCTCATGATGAGTTTTCATTTTCGAATAATCTCTATGTTCTGGAGGAGTGTAGACAGCTATGCACTGTTAGTTACAGCCAAGCTTATTGTCACGTCAATAGCCCCTTAACAAGATGAAATAGTATGTTTTTTTTTTCTTTTTCAGGCACACTGTCGATACTTGACATCAGACCATCAGAATGCCAGTCGATAGAAAACGAAGACATAAAAAGATAATTAAATTCAATGCAGCAAAAACTGATATTGGCGCAACGCGGAAAATCTGTTGCAACACGAAGAGAACAATATAAAATTTAGACTGAAGCGCTTTCGTGCTGCAAATCAAATTAAGTGTCTTGAAAGTCCTGTATGAAGGGGACTGCACGGAGTAAAGGCACACTCGAGAATGCTTTTCAGATTCGTGTTTGTTGTGACTCCCAAACCTTTAATGTGGAACTGGGTAGTTGGGGAAGCTGCTACCTGCAGAACGCACACTTCAGTGGCATCTCCAGGACTTCAACTTGTGTCATATATTTTACACAAGCTGAGGGAATCATTAGCCTACATAGAGACTCAAACTTAAAGCCTATAACACACTCATACATCCTTCTCTCGAGTACGCATTTAAAGTCGTGGTTCCTTGCAGACCTGTGTCATCAAAGAGCTCCATGTTAAATTCTTAGGGTTTGTACAATTCATTCAGACTTAAGGTGTACCATATCAGTCACAGCATTAGAAGGTACAAGGGCATCATAAGTATTTTATGAAAGGTAAAAGCGATTGCACATGTCTCTAAAGCAACCTGTACATCTATCAAATGTTAAGAAAACGTTTTCATGGTGTTCTGTGTGTGTTAATATAATTTATCCCCCTATTTCAGTCTGTGATAAACCCTTTCACATTCTCGGCATTTGTTCCACTTCTAGTGCATACGCCTCTCGTGGCCTTTTCCTTGGCTGGCAGATTTGGGAAATAGATAAAATGGGTACTTCACTCTAAAAAAAGGGCGTCGTTTTACAGCCTTTTGTCGCGTATAATGCACCCCAAAACTTCAGTTCGACGTACAAGGCACTATAGTCAAACAGATGGCTCCTAGTTTTACGAGGAGTTTCATAACGGTGGGATATAACTTATTAAACAACAGAAATACGCATCAAAGACCAAAGAAAGAAAACACTGAGATTTGCAGTAGGATTTTGAATACCTGGATTACTTTTTTTGTAGTTAGTAACACGTACAGTAGCTATTTGAATAAGTTGGACCACATCACTATCCAGCGTCTCGTGAAAGTTGGTACCGTCGGTTCGACGTGAGTGCGCCGTACATCGAACTGAAATTTGGGGTGTTTTATATGGGACAAAGGGTCTAATAATACACCTTCTTTTCTGAGAGTGTTTAATCTTGTTCTGTTTAATGTAGTCTAGCTCTGCTTGTGTAAATTCATAGAGATTTTAATCTCGCATTCGCTTGTTTTTTGCAATGATCGGTGTAATAGATTTACTTGTATTTTTTGTATTTTACTCATTCCATTTTATTGAGATAACCTGAAATTAGACATGAATAATCTAAGGGTTTTTAATTCACTTACAAGAATGTATATGCATGAATATTGACATGCTGAATTGAAAACTTTTAGGCGCAAATTAAAACGGTGTGAAAGTAAAATTCGTAAACACACGATTAGGTGTAGAAACCGAGCTCTGGTTCCCAAGTAGGCACCAGGTTTTCAGCCCCAGTACGCCAACCCGCGAGTCTAAAAGCAGCGTGAATCGTGGTTGAGCCGTTTTTTCTTTTCCTTTTCCAGTATGACTGAAATAACAGAAAATATACAAACACTGATACAATTGCGGAGTACGGAAACGGAGTTATAATTTCTAAAAACTGCTTACTCACTTGAAAGTAAAATATTACTTATTACACTCGGAAAAATAGCGGCACCGAGTAGCCCGTTCCGGAAGGCATGTGGTGTCGCACTTTTTATCGCATTCACACAATACACACGCAGAAAGAGGTGTAAATTTTTTTATCATTAATAGTTCTACAGTCAGTTCAAAAATGCTACCTTAGCGTCAACCACGTTAACGCTTCCTCATTTAGAATAAAAAAGAAAAAAAGAAAGTTTGCTCTCTAGGCCGTTTAATGTTCTTAGCGCTCGTAGGCGAACCCCTCCCGGAAGCTCGCTAAGGACACACATTCAAAATAAGTAGTGATTAATTTGAAATCGTGGTGAAGATACTTGCGATTCGGCGGTTTTATATGATGACTAAAAAAATTAAAGACGTTTACAACTCCCTGTAATGCCGAATTAGAGCCCAGCTCTTGAGGAGGAGTAGGGAGGGTATGGAGGAGACGGTATGCCCCTCCTTCTCCTCCGTGCCCTCTTCTCCTCCCTCCTCATCTACTCCTCCCGTGCTCCTCACCTCCTCCCCTCATCCTCCTCCTTTCCTCTTCCACCCTCCTCCTCCCCCTCTTTCTTTTCCTCCCTCCTCCTCCTCCTCTCTCCTCCTCCTCTTCCTCCATCCTCCTCCACGTCCTACTCTCGCCTCCCCCTCCTACTACTCCCTGCTCCTACGCCTCCCCTCCTCCCCCTCCCCTCGTCCTCCTCCTCCATCATCCCCTCCGCTCCTCCTCCTCCCCGCGCGGTGCATCATGGGAAATGTCCCATAGTGCACCGCGCGGGACCCTCGTGACGTCACACGTGACGTCACGAGTAACGTCACGAGGGTCCCGCGTGGTGCATTAAGGGACATTTCCCATAATGCACCGCGCGGTTACGCCGACGCCGCTCAATGCAGAAACGGGCGCCTAAGAGCTGCGCTCTACAACGACGCGATTCCTGTGAAGTCGAAGGGAGGACAGCATTCACGAGACACTGATCGATAATGCAACTCGGTAGGGACGATTGGGACGATTATTCAAAGCACTTTTGGATCCACGGTTGGACGAACAGATCTAGAGCGGCTTCAGGACGGTCAGATGCGAATGTGGGCTTCAAATGAGGTCATTGTTACACTTATATGACGAGAAAAGTCGACGCGACCGGCTTCGCGCCGGTCCAACTGACCGAGACGTCGAGACGTTCGGGAACATCCTTAGGGCGCCTCCGTCGCAAAAATAAAGTTAAAGGTGGAGTAAGGAGGATGTTTTTTTAGGAGGAGGGAAGGGGAGGCGCCATCATTCCTATATACAGGGGCTTTAGGTACCGGCGGGTATAGGTGCATTCTCAGTTAAAGCGGCTTGGCGTGTCTAGCGCCGAAACCAAAGCTACGCGCGTAGAACCATAGCCTCCTCTATACTCACAAAGCCTGGCAGTTCGGCGACGGAGCCATATGAGTGCGCGGTCGCAGATTTGGAGTGCGAAGATCTGGTAGCACAGAGCATCAAAGAGACATTTCTCGGGAATCCTGGACGTTAGAGCACAGTTTTTGCAGCGGCGAGGACCCGAAACACACTTGTTCGCTCGGGAGAAGTGTGTTTCGTCGTCTCGGCGGAACGGGGCGCCAGTCACATGGCTCTCCTCTCCCCCATCCGTTGTCTGCCACTCCACCTTTTCCATTTCGGCGGTCGCTTCTCATGGCGATGTGCCAGGCTTTGTCAATAGGGAGTATTCACTGGCGGCCATAGCTGCGTGCGAGACTGCTGAGCGCGTGCTGATGGGGAGCTTCCACAGTTCTTTTGCAACGTGCATTCCGCACCATCAAGAGTGCCGGTCTTAGCAGCCTATTGATGTGAGCTCGTTCTGAGCATGCGCTCTAAACAGCACCCACAAATATGGCGTCTAGTGAATACTCCCTATATATAGGAAGCTATGGTAGGTAGGACCCATCGTGCTCGCGCGTTCGTGCGATGCAAGCGCTGTTCCAAATGACTGCCTCGTGCTTGTACCTTGCACGGCGTATTTTGAGAGAGGCGTTCTCGAATGTGATTAGGAATAGACGTCAGTTTTCTGTACTTGTCTTCTGCTTCTTTTCCCGGGCTGACGGTTTGTTCCCAAGTGCACCTAGCTAGGTTATTTATAGTTTCGAAAGCATGAAGCGTCTCGTCTGTAGTTGTCGGCATGCGATCGGCTATGTTTTCTCATTTGTGAATGCAAATCAAGGAGGGCACCACCTGCTTAGTGTCCTTCTGCGAGTCAAACTACAAGTCCGCGAGACAAGGAATGACGGTGTCGTTATTTTCTGTGCACAAATATCCTGAACCTTTAAACGGAAGATCGCGCTTCAACGCGTGACAAAGAATTTAAACCCCAGTCAGAGATTTTTGAACTCCATTTTGAAGAACAATTCATCCTGTTGCATTTTACCCAAGTCAACAACGGAGTCATCCAACTCGAAAAAAAAAATATCTGCCTAACCTAGGATATGCTGTCCCCACAGTCCTGCCGGACAGCCCTGCACACATTTTTTTTATATTTACTTTAATTTTTAAGGTTTAATAGATTATTAACGAAACTATTATTTATGTCTTTGAGTAAAATACTGACTTTCAACACAGCGAGAGCGATTTTTTGTAACTGCGGAATCGCAGCGCTTTCCCATAGCGCGGGAAAAAGAAACCATAACCCTTGCGCGTGGGCCATCGAGCGGCGTCATGGACGAGTGGCATGCATTATATATTTTGATCAGTACGCCTACTCCTAGAGCCATCGTAACGGGGTGCCGTCTAGAAGTTTTTTGCGCGACACAAGGGACAATCACAAGCGAGTAGACACGGACAAGCGCAACTTTCAACTCGTTTATTCGTGCTCGATCGACCACGAACATCCAGGAAGAGCATGTGCAGCACGCTACATAGAAGGAAATAGGAAACAGAAAACAGTCTTGGTGGGTGACTTTTCTCTCTGTTTTCTTTCCTTTTTCCTTCTATGTAGCGTGCTGCACATGCTCTTTCTGGATGTTCGTGGTCGATCGAGCACGAATAAACTAGTTGAAAGTTGCGCTTGTCCGTGTCTACTCGCCTGTAATTCTCCCTTGTGTCGCTCAAAAAAAGTTTCACGACTGCATCATGAACCAACTAGGCGAGCAACAAGTTTTAATTAAGAGGGTGCCGAAGCATTTTTAAAGGTAGGAAGGTCACTACGGAGGCGGGCAACTGATGCTCCTTTCTGACGCTCTCACTTTCTTAGTGACGAAGCTCCTACTTTTTGTACAGCAGTTCATCAATAGTTCACTGTAAACAAAATAAAAATATATTTTGTCCCTTCAGCTTGTTAGTTCTGGCATGTATACCAGGGTATTAATTACAGAAATCTGTTGACCTGTAACACCTGTCTCTATAAAACAAACAAAAAAGAAAATATCGTCCTCTATTGTGCAACTCTTTGACTTCAATGACCTTGGATTGTGCAACTCTTTGACTTCAAGGACAACACTGCTTTATTGCGCTCAGTCCCGGACACCATTTCGGTTGCCCGTGGTTGATCAATATGATTTCTCCATGTTTTTGAGCCTTCCGCTTAGCAGATTGTGCTTGCTTACGATGTGGCCAAGATGCTGTACAAGGTTGGCATGAGGGAAGCTGGAATAAGAAGCAAAATTATTTTTATTCGAAGTCCCTATATGTACTGAGTTGTCTGTTAAACAGATATCTAGAAAGCTTATCTTGACAACGAAATATATTTCACTGCTTGACTCGCAAGCTATTCGTATATTCGTGTTTTGGCGACTCCGTGAATGAACCAAATGGCAACTTGTGTGCAGCCTCTTTTCTAGCACTGAACTCTAACAACAGTGCACTATAAAAGAGCACGTCTACACCAAAATACCTTCGAAATCTTGGCAGCATCCGTTCGTCGGGTACGGAAACAGCCGGATTCAAATCTGCTTTTCGGTTAAGGTGACCAGAAATGACCAGAAACCCACCAAGGTGAGTTTCTGGTCATTTGACGAAGTAGCATTACGGCAGCACTCTATTAAGGTGCTACAACGTTTTTTGGGCTAATTTAACTAAATATGTTTTCTAAATTGCGGTTTTTACCGTCTCTGGAATGGTATTTAGTATCGCAAAATTCATAAAAGGTTTTGTGAAATGGGCAAATGAAAATGAAGCAAGAACCAAAATGTAAATATACCCGCACATTTCAGTGTCATGACGTCAGTGGCAGGCAGGCTTGCCAGTCGAGGAAGCAGTCTCAAAAATAGACTATCCCAAGCATTATTTTTATGCTGATGAGCTGGTACTAAAGCGAGTGTTCAGAACATTCATTCGACACCATGAAATAGCTTGGAGTGAGTAGGGAACAAATTCTACAATTCAAAGAGTGAACCCCTGCCTTCGGTATCCATCACTTTTTCGTTGGTGCCAGAAAAGACTTTCAGTATAAAAATCACAATGCGGACCAGAACATCACGTAAAAAACGATTTTGTACCTAATATCTGAGATTATATTTCAGCGATGTTTGATGGTGTGTTTAGAAAATTTTCAGGCAAATCGGGGGCCATGAAGAAATCGCCGGAGTACTCCTTGAAGGATCACTTGCATAGCGAAACTTGGCACAAACAGCAAGCGCTCTTCAATACCTATCTTAACAATCCGATGCAACCCGAGACCACAAAATCCTCATGGTAAATATTACAATAGTGATACCGAAACCAACACGAAGGGGTATCCGTATGCTCTTCCGCGCAGGCCGGTGCGGTGACGTCGCTCCCCGGGCTCTGATTGGAAGATGTCCCTAGGCTTGGGAAGAGTTGGGGGGGGGGTAAACAAAGCGTTGCTGTTCGTTCTTTGCGGCCATTGCGTAAGGCCTTTTTGTGACTTTCGGAAATCCACTGCTATTCCGAGAACGAGTACTGGGCATACTGAAAAATGGGACCTGAAATACCTCGGAGAGTATGTTACTTCCTACGACACGAAGGAATTTACTCAGAGAGCACACGAAGCGCCAATTAGCGTCCCGGTATCCGGCGGTCGAATGTTGACGTGAGGACCTCTAACCTCGACATGGTAATGTGTGAGTAAGCCTTTCCTCTTTCTGACGGAGGACCAGTTTTGGCTAGTAAGTGTCTCGGTGTCTTCATAAAAATCGAAGGGTAGCTAGAGCCCTCTTTGTCAAGCTGAAGGGGCTACCGAGCTTGCAGAGGCCGACCTCTCGCAGCAGTGGCACCCGTAAAACAGCGTCATGGCCCTTGCTGGAGTGTGTTACGTCGTATTTCTTGCTGTTACGTTCTTGTCACATTTTGTTTTATTCTAAAAAAGCTGCACGTTAATGACGTACAGCAAAGTTAAACCGTGAATATTACTGAAAAGCATGGAATTAGGTGATCAGTGCCGCACACCCGAGCTGAGTACACAGTCGTCGGATTCTCGGTGTTTTCTCCCCAAGACAGGTTGTACGCCACCCGTCCAGACAGTTGGAATGGTAGGATATGTGTATGTCCATCATAAACCTCGTGGTCAGGACTCAGTGTTGGCTGGTAGCCTGTTGGAGTTATGTTAGCACAAGCGCCGCAAAATGACGACATTAAATTTGTTTCGTTTTTCGCCGTGTCTGAGTGTCGTCCGACGTCACTCTTTAGCAAACACAGTGAGGGCGCAGGGTGGCTGGTGTAATTTTACCACTTTGTGAATACACTTGAAACTGGATATGAAACTCTAGAAACTACCAAAAGTAGACGAGATAGGGAACGAATTCAGTCAGATGATGTCTCAAACTGAGATAATACGTTTATTCAGTAAACCTCTTATGTGCACTTTGAAACCAAGGTCCTCACCAAACAACACAACAACAAAAAAAAATTCATTCGTGTTTTTTTTTATTAGTTATTTATAAGTCACCGCACATACGCAGGCCTTGGTACATTTTCAACAGAATATTTATATGGCATGCGAACTTCGATTCTCAAGATCCTCACATCGTACCTTTTTGTCGCAACGTCTCACGTTGGTAACTTAATGACGCGATTCGAAAAGACCTACGGCTTGGTTCGAGGCTGCCTATTCCTCGATTCACACTGCACGAAAGCGCGATGCGACGAGCACTCCACACAAGAGTTGTTTGAACCAGGATTCAAAGAGTGGCTGTACAACCCTATGTAGAGAACTTTCACCTGAAGTCCAAGAAAACTGCCAAGGACCATTCCCTGTTGTCGCCCGCCAGAACGGTATGTTTTACCGTGTGCAACGCAATTAATTACCGTTCCCGCATGCTTCTGGTTTACAGGAGCCGTCTTTGTCGGTACGAAGGTTGGAGGACTTGAGCAAAACTAACGGTTCTAATTGAGAGAGGATAATGTGACGTAAGAAAAAAAAACACTGTTCGAGAAAACATTTAAGGAATATACCAGGGGCATGATAGCGCATAAAAAAAGGCAAAAACATGTTCCTTGTTTTTGTTTTTTTTAGATCTTCCTAAACTTCGTCTTGCGGTTGCGGTAACAGTAAAGTGGCAGCTACACGATGAAAGGATCCATCAGTGTCGGCCGTACGCCACGTGGCAGCGTTTCTTGCAGGCATGCCGTTGCGCTGGGTTCAGGAATGCTAGAATCGAGAATGCTTTCGGTCATGTAAAATGCAACGTTGCTGCAAATAGGGTCAATGTCACGATCCTCATGACAATGATTGCGCCGCGGCCGCGATCGAAGACAAAGAAGATTTGGAAGAGAACGAGGTGGGGCGCGCGCGACCGAGCAGGATTTTGGAAGCTAAGCACGGACCGCAACGGTCGGCCTGCAGATCGCTCAAGAGCTGCTACGGTCAGCGGAGCGCTGAGTCTAGCGGTCTGGTCGACGGAACCTTCGCCGGACTTCGACACGTGGGGCTGCCATGCACAGCTCCCAGCCAAGTCTGCGCTACGACCTCCAACCATCGAGGCGAAGGCAACCGCCTTCACGAGGACACGCCACGGAGGACTCGTGAGCGAGATTCACCTGATGTGTCTATGACTTGACGGAACTTTGATTAGTGTTGAGACGCGTATAGAGATTTCTTTATTGTGCTTTTTTTTTCATGTAATTCCCTTTCTTTTCTGACGGTTTACTTTTATCTTTCTTTCTCATATTAATTATTCCGCTCCTTTAAATAATATAACGCATTTCTCATTCCCGAAACTCTCATGGTCTTTGTCTTCCTCTTTTCCCAACGGGCGTGACAATTTGGCGAGCTTGCCAGGATTATTAGCCCACTTATCAAATCACGCTTGTTTGGGAGAGCGGGAGCACTGTCATGGCTAGTTCCGGGATTGTAGAAACTGAGAAGCTGATGGCGGCCGGAAGAGAGCTAGGGTACGCTGGGGAAGAGCTCAGGAACTGGGTCGAGCGAGAAAAGAATTATTTGAGAGAAGAGCGAGCACAGGCGCGCGAGGCGGCAAAAGAAGAACAACAAGCGAGAGAACGCGCGTGTCAGGCCGAAGCCATCAGACTAGACAAAGAACGCGAGATTTTAGAGTTACGAATCGCGGCTCAGGAAAGAGAAACTCGCGTGGCACGAGACGAGGGGGACCGAAGTAATTCAGCTGGGCCAAGTCATCGGGCAAGCCCTCATAAGCTTATTCCGCAATACAACGAGAAGCGCGACGACCTCGACGCTTATTTGCAAAGATTTGAGCGTACGGCGACAGGTCTAGAATGGCCACAAGAGAAGTGGGCAACCACCCTGAGTTTATGTCTAACGGGAGAGGCATTGAGCGTCGTTGGTCGCATGACTCCTGCGGACGCGATGGATTACACCAAGGTGAAGCTCGCGCTGCTACAGAGGTTCCGATATACCAAAGAAGGTTATCGTGAGAAATTTCGTGATGCGAAACCGGGAGACGGAGAAACTAGACGACAGTTTGCGGCGAGGTTGGCCGGATATTTTGATAGATGGTTGGAAGTTGCAGAAGTGGAGAAGAGCTTCGTGGCGCTACGAGAGACGATGCTCATCGAACAGTTTATTACAACATGTTCCAGCAAGCTAACCGTTTTCTTGAAAGAAAGGGACTGCAAGACGCTAGACGATCTGGCAGGAAAGGCTGACGTGTTTCTAGAGGCGCAAGTTCAACCGAGCAATGTAAAAGCGAAAGGAGACGAACGTGAGCTTAATACCAGCATGAGGACATCCGGTAACGCGCTCAAGGATGATGTAAGGAGAACTCTCCGATGTTTCTTGTGTAATAAGATAGGGCACAAGGCAGAGAACTGCCAGAGTCGAAGCAAATGCTCTAGACCACCTACGTGTTGGCACTGTGGGAAGCCGGGGCATAAAGCTGAAAGATGCAACCTGAGGTCTGGGGATAAGCCCCAAGTTTCTTGCCTATGGACAGCATCGGATGAAAGGCAAGGGGAACCGGACGATTCCTACATTACCCTCAAGAATGGAGGCAGGATCCCAGTTGTAAATGCGGCCGTTGGACGAGCACCCAAGTTCTTGGTGGAGAACATGCCTGTAGTGGAAGGTCGTGTTGGGGAACAGAAGGTAACAGTGCTGCGGGACACTGGCTGTAATACCGTAGTTGTGAAAAAGAGCCTAGTCCCTGTCGAGTGCTACACTGGCAAATCGAGCCCTGTATTTTTGCTTGATCGAACCGTGAAATACCTCCCAGAGGCTGAGATCTTTGTTGATACACCTTTTTCACTGGAAAAGTTATCGCAAAGTGTATCGACAATCCACTGTACGATTTGGTTCTTGGCAACATCCCCCAGGCAAGAGAAGCGCATGAGCCGGACCCGGCCTGGAATTGCGACCAACAGAGGAGCAACAAAATGCCACCGCGGACCGAGCATCTGGGTTGCGAGGACACGGAAGAGCAGAAAATTGAGAAGAACCGAACCGTGTCATCAGGACACGTCCCGAGTAGTCACTCTACAAGGATACATGCCGGCGTCGCCGGGCTTGGACAGACGAAGAACGGTAGCGATAGAGGACAGGCACCCTTGAACGTACCGCAGGTTCCAATCCTCGAAACGACAGCAGAGGAGCTCTCGAGGGAGCAGAGGAATGACCCATCCCTGAAGAGATGCTTCGACAACGTGGGAAAGGTGATGAGGAAACACAGATGCCGCACAAGATATGACATGGTGATTCGAAACAACTTGCTTTTCCGAAGCTGCGTGTTCGCCACTGGGAGAAGCATTGAGCAATTAGTGCTCCCAACGAGATACAGACCAGCTGTGTTGTCAATGGCGCACGATGGCATCATGTCTGGACATCAAGGTGTGAAGAATACGCTTGCATTGGCGACAGAAGAGTTCTTCTGGCCCGGAATTCAGAGCGACATCAAGCGGTATGTTCGCTCATGCGACGTCTGCCAACGAACAGTGCCAAAAGGAAGAGTGGGCAAAGCACCTCTGGGGACCATGCCTACAATCGACACACCATTCAAGCGAGTGGCAGTCGACATCATCGGGCCAATTAAACCAACAGCAAGTTCGGGCAACCGATATATTTTGACGATGGTGGACATGGCCACAAGGTACCCGGACGCTGTCCCCTTGAGGAACATTGGGACAGAGCAAGTGGCAGAAGCGCTTTTAGAGATGTTTGCCAGGTACGGCATTCCATCAGAGGTCCTTAGCGATCGAGGCTCCTGCTTCACCTCAGATCTGATGAAGGAGGTGAGCAAACTTCTTTCGGTGAAGCGTCTACTGACCACCCCTTACCACCCGATGGCGAATGGACTGGTTGAGAGATTTAACGGAACCATCAAACAGATGATGAAACGAATGTGTCAGGAGAGGCCCAAAGACTGGGATAGGTACCTTCCGGCATTGCTGTTTGCCTACAGAGAAGTCCCGCAAGCAAGCCTTAAGTTCTCACCCTTTGAGTTGCTCTATGGGAGGAAGGTGCGTGGACCTTTGGCCATCCTCAAGGAGATATGGTCCAACGAGTCTCTCAAAGCTGACCTCAAGACGACCTACACCCATGTCCTAGAATTAAGAAATAAACTGGAGGGGACATGCGAGTTGGCTCACCATTGTTTGGAAGAAGCCAAGGGCAAGTACAAAAAATACTACGACAAGAAGGCCGTCAACCGCCAACTGAGACCAGGGGACTTGGTTCTCATTCTGCTTCCAAGTGATCACAATAAACTGATCATGCAATGGAAGGGACCCTTTGAAGTCTCAAGTAGGAGAAATGAAGTCGACTACGAGCTTGATGTGGGCGGAAGAAAGAAAGTATTCCACGTGAATATGTTAAAAAATATGAAGAAAGGCAAGAGTACGGGATAAATCGGCAAAGTTGCGGCGCAGCAACGCAAGACTTCAGCGGGAGGACTCCTTCCGAAAGAAACACCGCAGAACAGTCTTGGCAGGATGTCGTCGTCAACGAGGACCTACATGACAAGGAAAAAGACGAGGTATGGAGACTGATTGGACAATACCAGTCGGTGTTTTCAGATCGACCCGGCCAGACCAACTTGGTGACGTGTGACTTGAAACTGACCACTGAGGAACCAGTCCGGGTGAGACAATATCCGTTGCCCTTTGCTGTCCAAGACGTAGTGGAAGAGGAGATCTCGGAGATGCTACAGCTGGGAGTCATCGAGCGGTGTACGTCACCCTACAATGCACCAGTCGTGATCGTTAAAAGAAAGACGGGTCCAACAGATTTTGCGTGGATTATCGAAGATTGAATGACGTGTTGAAGGTAGACGCGGAGCCTATCCCAAGGATTGATGTCACCTTTGCTAACGTGGGACGAAAAAGGTTCTTTTCGAAATTTGACTTATCAAAAGGATACTGGCAAATCCACGTTGGAGGAGTCGCCCGATCGAAAAGACCACCAAGGAAATCTGATGGTCCATCAAACTTTCTTGATGGCCCATCAAACTTCCCTGATGGCCCATCAGGTTTCTTGATGGCGTTTGATGGTCCATCAGCCCCTCCAAATAGACCATCAAAGGGATTTGAATGGTCCATCACGCTTCTTGATGGTTCCTGATGGACCATCAAAGGCGTCTTAATGGTCCATCAGGAGCTCCAATGGCCCACCAGATCTCCCTGATGGACCATCAAAGCGTTTGACGGTCCGCCAGAAATTCGTAACGGCAATTAACATCAGTATTAGTAATCCCGTCAACACCGTCAGAATTAACTGTTCATTGTCCAACAGGCTTACTTGAGGGTGCCTGATAGACCCTCAAACATTTTCTGATGGTGCTGATGGACAATTAAAGTCTTCTGTTTGTAGCTCAGAGACCTTGAAAACGTTTGTTGCGGTGGCTGACAGACCATCGAAACGTTTTGATGCATGTCCCGCGGTGACACCATCAGGATATATCGATAGACCACCAGAACGGAAAAAACACTGATGGTGCTTCTCATGACATCTTGCGGTGGTGGAAAGAACCTGACTTTATTCGGAGGTTACAGAAGCGGCCGAGAGATGGCGCTATATGATCTCCGTCGCTGCGCATGCCTGAATTTCATTCGGTGTGTAAAGCCGACAGCGGTGTGGCTCGATAACAGTGTGTTCAATCCGTAATAATCCGCCTCAACAATCGTCCTAGGATACTCGAACGGTAACGAAGACACCTACTTATAAACTCAGGTATGTTTTTTGCAACCATAGTTTTGTTTTAAATTGTTTTATTGTCTGTTGGTGAAACAATTTGTCGATCCGCTTTGTATGTCAAGTAGATCACGTGTACAATCTAAGTGGAAGAAAATGTGCCGAAAAACGCACTTTGCTTGATAGGAAATATATTTACTAGGTGCACGTGTACTGTGAACTAAATATTCGCGTGAAAAAAACATTTACAAAGCCGCGAATGCGGTAATGCGAGGCTTACTGCATTCTCGGGCCAACGAGGCTTAGTGTATTGCATGCTGTCGCACGGCGTTGTCATGCCCAGCATGGACGATGGGGACAGAGTGTAGATACATCCACGCAACGGACACCGATGATATTACTGCGCGTCGTAGAGTCTCGAAAGTAGTGAGCGGATTAAACGCATTTTCTCGTCCATTTTGTTTTTGCGGTTTAATGATTCAATGTTCAATTATTTCCAAATAGAAATATAACATGCCAAAATCTAAATACAAACTTTGTTTTCAGGTTTCTACGGGGATTTCGGAGAGTACCCTAACTCTTCGGATGTTCCTTTTTGAAATAATAATAGGCCCAGAATAAAGTTCACAATTGACTGCAATCGAATCTTTGTCTTCTTCCGGTAAATATTTGTGATTGGAAATTCATACCGACCAACAAACCATCAAACCATCAGTGTCGAAATACGACAGACCATCACACCATCAAACCATAACACCATCAAGCCATCACACCATCAGGCCATCAGACCATCAATGTCCCAAAATACATCAGACCATCAGCCTGATGGACCATCAGGATTTTTCCTGATGGTCTTTTCTCGATAGGGCGGCCAAAGAGAAAACTGCATTCTCTTCAGGAAGTGGACACTACCAATTCAGGTCTATGCCGTTCGGGCTTAAGACTGCCTCGGCTATCTTTACAAGACTGATGAGGAAGCTACTTGCTGGAATCGCTGACGCTCATCACTATATTGACGACATCTTGATAGCGTCAGACTCATGGGCACAGCACATGGAAACTCTGAGAATAGTTTTCGATCGTCTGCAAGCCGCTAACATCACAGCGCGACCAAAGAAGTGTGAGGTGGGGTTCACCGAGACGGTCTTCCTCGGGCACGAGCTAGGAGGAGGACGGATCGCGCCCAACGCGGATATCCTTGAGAGGATTCAAGATGCACCGCGGCCAGTGACGAAACGCCAAGTCAGGTCATTTCTTGGATTATCGGGATACTACCGCGAGTTTGTACCAAATTACGCGGATCTTGCTGCTCCACTGGTGGAGCTCACGAGGAAAGGAGCACGAAATGAAGTCGAGTGGGGTGAAGACCAGGAGGAGGCATTTGAGGAGTTGAAGAGGTGCTTGTCGAGGTCACCAATCTTACTGGCACCAGATCCTGAAAAGGAGTTTGTTTTACGGACAGATGCGTCTGATGCGTGTTTGGGTGCAGTGTTGCTACAGGAAAGCGAAGGATTGCTACACCCTGTGGCATATGCTAGCAGGAAGCTGAGCAAACCGGAGAGGAATTATGCCACCATAGAAAAGGAATGCTTGGCAATTGTATGGGCTGTCGAGAGATTTAGGTTGTTTCTACATGGCCGGAAATTTCGAATTCAGACTGATCACCGACCGCTGGAATTTCTGAACAGGGCGAAGCATGCTAACAGTCGCGTGATGCGATGGAGCCTGAGGCTGCAAGACCAGAACTTCCACGTAGAATATATCAAAGGATCTGATAATGTTGGAGCGGACTTCATGAGTCGCGTTGAGATCTAAAGGAGAGTTTCATTTTTTTTACGACGCGGAACGTGGGAACAGATTAAGTAATGTGACCAGTGAACGTACATTTGTTATGGTGTCAGGATAGGATTTTTGTTTCTACAAAAAAAAGGAAGTCTGATCTCGTTTTGTATTTTTGTAAACGTGTTGTTGGGAAATTTAGTGATTAAATGTGAGCCCTTCAGTGGTATGGGCAAGGTTTGAGATGAGTAAAAAGGATCAGGGTAAATGACAAAGTACTTTGGTAATTATTCAAATGTGTACTTCGTGGAAAACTATTTGTTTGACTTTGTGCATACTGGTCGAACACGTGCGCGGGTGCTGCAAGAAAGTGATTGTGCGTGCGCGTGTAAGGCGACAACGACCATGTATCAACGACGGCGTCACGTGCAGAAATCTTCATGAGATGAAGTTTTTAAAAGTTGGGGAAATGTCACGATCCTCATGACAATGATTGCGCCGCGGCCGCGATCGAAGACAAAGAAGATTTGGAAGAGAACGAGGTGGGGCGCGCGCGACCGAGCAGGATTTTGGAAGCTAAGCACGGACCGCAACGGTCGGCCTGCAGATCGCTCAAGAGCTGCTACGGTCAGCGGAGCGCTGAGTCTAGCGGTCTGGTCGACGGAACCTTCGCCGGACTTCGACACGTGGGGCTGCCATGCACAGCTCCCAGCCAAGTCTGCGCTACGACCTCCAACCATCGAGGCGAAGGCAACCGCCTTCACGAGGACACGCCACGGAGGACTCGTGAGCGAGATTCACCTGATGTGTCTATGACTTGACGGAACTTTGATTAGTGTTGAGACGCGTATAGAGATTTCTTTATTGTGCTTTTTTTTTCATGTAATTCCCTTTCTTTTCTGACGGTTTACTTTTATCTTTCTTTCTCATATTAATTATTCCGCTCCTTTAAATAATATAACGCATTTCTCATTCCCGAAACTCTCATGGTCTTTGTCTTCCTCTTTTCCCAACGGGCGTGACAGTCAAGTCAAAATGAAAAACGTTTGGGGGTTTACGCTCCAATCTAACGAAAAGAATTTATCACGCCTCAGTGGTGGACGTGAGTCTAATTTTCATTTCCCGGATATCTTTTGTCTTGGAACCATTATTGTCACCCATATCTTGGCTACACAGCTCCTTTTCCAACTAACCCTCTGTCAGATTTCGGGCACCACGGCAGGGATTCAAATTTGCAAGTTAGAGAAGAGTATGTCGGCTCTGTGTCTCGTTAGTGACTGAGGCTGCTCAGGCCCAAGTCGATGGTTTTCACTCGCTACACTATCTTCCCTGGCTTGTTAGATGGACATTACATATTGATTCGTGAATGCATTGCTCCCGAGATTATACTTTTGAAGATCTCCGGTTTTGAGAAGGAATCCACACAAAGAAGTTGAAGACCACACGGCCGTGGGGACGAAACTAAAAAGTAAGCAACCCCACAGTGACGCGAAACGCCACAAACGCACTTTGGCACTATTTTCCAAGTGTGCACTCAAAAAGAAAAGAAAAGGGTGTCGCCTTACACGTCTTTGTTCCATAAAATGCATCCAAAACTCCACTTCGACGTGTACTAACGTCGAAAAGACAGCCCCATATTTTAGGAGGGGCTTGATAACGGTAGGATATAACTCATTAAACTGCTGAACTAAGTATCAAAAACTACGAAAAAATAAAAACAACGAGGTTCTGGAGAAAATCCCGTTTATTATTTTCTTTTCTTGTCAGTGAACACACACATTAGCTAATTTTACTAAGTTTTAACACTCGGCTACCAAGCCACTCGAGAATGCTGGTACAGTTGGTTCAATGTCAGTGCGCTGTACAAAGCACTGAAGGTTTGGGGTGTCCTATTTTAGACAAGGGGGCATGATGTTGCACTTTTATTATGACGGAAACCAATCGGTATGTCTCACTGCTTTGTACCGAGCAACATAGTACATCTTGGTATATTTAGTGTTAAGTTCTACTAGCTTTACTAACGAAGAGCATGACAAGTAGAGTATTTTTCTAGGAGTCTCGCTTGAGAACGGATTGAGGCGTTTCAAATTATCTCCTACCCGGTGCGGTAGTGCACAACTCTTCGGCGCACCACAGGCGGAAATAGGTCCCGCAAGATGTAGGCCTGGATGAATGTACAAAAAGCATGGCGGCGTGCTAGAGGAGCTATAGGGGTAGGCCTTAAACCTCCGGAACCAGATCCGAAGCGCCGGAACTTGGGGCGCGTCAACCCGGTACAGTTGCTGTAGCCCTTTTGACACGGCATGAATCCACAAGTTTTACAACAAAGTACAGTGATGCACGCATTCTCAGTTTGAGTGTAAGCTTTCTGTTGCTACCAGACTACAACATTTCAAGTAATTCGCTCGCAAAAAATACGCTAGTGAAAAGGCAGATCGCAGCAATCCACGACATACGGTAGTCAAGTGATGTATAATCCGCGGAACAAGATTGCAGTTCGGTCCGTTGTATCAATTGGACATAAGCCAGCAGTGCTTTGAAATTTTATTTGTCGCCTGTCTAATAGGTTGCTTGCCTTTTATCACTTGTCTCACTCTCTGCGCTAGAGGTACGCATATAGTGTCATCATTTGGTATACGACCGACGACCTATGGTCCAACAGACACGTAACTTCCACCGCACTGTCAATGTCTCAGTGAACGGAGTGGAGTTGTTTAGTTGCTTTTGACAACTAGTGAATATAAACACAGTAAAGCAAAAACAAGAAAACAAAATTACAAAACGAGACTTGATGAAGCCTGCCACATGAGCACTGAATTTTTGTACGGTAATACCGAATCAACTTAGTTGTAATACTGCCAGATAGCGTATACTTCACTGACAGGTCATTTCTGAACAGGATACAAATCATTGCCGCCCTTTCTATATGACGTGGCGCTGTGGGTCTCTGGTGGAACCTATCAAAATATACAGATATAGCACCAAGGTGGGGAGCACTGGGTACAACCCATGGGGTCCCAAGCTGTTAATTATTCATTAATTGTCACCGCGGTATTACGTCGCCGAAGTTTAAACTTCCCTTGTTTAAGCTTGGTAATTTAAACTTAAAAATTGAAGCAAAAACAAAAAAGTCGTCATTTTAAACTTTTTGACCAGTGGCTTTACCATCTTGGGAGGAAAAACCATTTAGGCATTGCCACCACTGCCCATGAGCCCAAAATGGCAATACGGGAAATTTGGACAACATTGTTACGATAAAGCAATAAGTACGGCGCAGGACTCTATCAACGACATTTCGTAGAAAGTAAATTTGACATCCGCAGTCATCGTAAGTAATCACCTAAATTTATAAATGCAGACTAAAGTAAAAAGGCCACATCTACTGGATCGTTCCCCAAACACAAGAAGTGAGTTGTATTCTGCGATCAAAAATGTAGGTAGGAAACCTTGAGCAGATCGACGTGTTGTGATGAGCAGTTCGAGTGGTTTCGCTATCAAGAAAAGACATCGAAAAGATGTTTTGATGACTGCTTCGGTTAGAAATTTGTGTTACATTTTTAGAACCCCCGCTTTTCTTGCCATTTCTTTAAACAGCGAATTTTCGTTGCCTAGAAGCAGGTCCACTGGCCCGTATTCCAGAACTCTGCCGTCTCCCATCACCAGGATCCTGAAAAATATGCGAGAAATCTGTCTTGAAGGATACAAACTGCGTGTACTAATGATCTATAGTCACTGCGGGAATGAAAACGCCGGAGACGATTCTTTCAAACGCGCGCCGTCCAGCACGCGTAGTTATTGATATGCATTCTCCCTTGCTTCGGCTACGCGCTTGCGCCCGAGGTGCAAAAGACGCCGAAATGTTGTTTAAAGTAGGAATATTCAGATTGACGCGAGATAACTGATACTCCTACCAGTCACTTCCACGTGTTCAGTGACTGAGGTAACACATCGCTCCGGCACATTTTGCATCTGATACGGAGAGCTGCACTTAAATAGACTGTAGAAAGCACGCACTTGTCGTAGTCCAGAACGGTGTTGATGCGGTGTGCTATGGCCAGGAGGGTGCAACCGGCAAAGCTCTCCCTCAGCGTCGCCTGGATCAAGCGGTCTGTATCCCCGTCCATCTGGGACGTGGCTTCGTCCAAGAGGAGCACCTTCGGCTTCCGGATCAGCGCCCTGGCAAGGCACACGAGTTGCCTCTGGCCAACACTGCAGAATATTTCGCAAGACTCTCGTCATGCGTCGCAAAGGGTAACATTGGTGGCTCAAACCACTATTTTTCTTCCGCTTATCATAGCGCAAAATTACGAATTCCTGTCCGCCGCCGCAACGTACTTGAAGTCTATTTCAGTGTTGTGTAACCAGCATATTGTAACGACGTTCGTGGAGAGGTAATGGAGGTCAGGCATAATGCAAGACCAACTCAACCTAAGCACTAACCTGGGGGGTTTGTAGTACTTACTGTTGTGCTTGCGGTCATCAATGTCGTGACATCTTTACTGGCGCGAGGAAGGGATGCCTACAATAAAATGTCGTAGCGGCTGGCATTGTCTTCACAACCAGTTCAGGGTTGTGACGACAATTTACCAATGAACTGAAATAGCTAAAACTTTAGAAGCACAACTCTGGCAACTCTCCCTTTTGTGATCCCCCGGACTCAACGTTGGCACATGAATGGCTTGCAAAGGTAACATTAATCGCAAGTTTATTTTAAGCGCTCCGTCGACGAAAGTAAAAACATTTGGGCGTATTCGCATGATCAGAGAACCACGGCAAATTGTCCAATATGTCATCTATATTGAATATATGACAAACTGACCTGAGATTTGAACCTCCGTCGCCCACTTCCATGAAAAGTCCCTTGGGTTGCGATGTGACGAAGTCCGCCAGGTAAGCTTCTCGTAGAACTTGCCACAGTTCTTCGTCTTTGTGGCTCCCAGTACGATCCAGGTTGTCTCGAAGGCTGCCTCGCACTAGGCTTGGATGCTGTTTTAAGACATAGAACAACATTATTCAAGAGGCAGTAACTAGGTAGGTGGCTTTTTGGTTTAGAAGCGAAATCAGAAAAGGACGAAAAGAAAACAAACACGTAACTATAGTAATACGGACAATATTTTTCACAAATTACTTTTTTAAGACAGTGCAAATAAAAGGTTTACTTTGGACAAAGAATTATGACCACTTGTTACGTCAAGTAGGTAGTGTAAAATCGTGATTAAAACTAATTACCTGATATTTGCGGAATCACATTGGAAATGATAGGCTAAGCTGCACTATTCATTTCGAAATTTGTTTTCCCGCCGTCAAAGTACGCCAGGGATATATTTAGAATTCAGACAACTAAGTTCATCACTCCACTATTCGATGATAAGTTTCATCAGCCCAGAATCCACCACACTGAAACAGCTCGGCTTCTCTGCGACCGCGTAATCCAAACAAAACGCGAGGCTGTCATATCGGCTTGTAATGACTGGCTATTGATGCGTCCTTGTCGCTTGCAGGTGGTACTTCCGCCGGTCTTTGGCGTATATTTTTGGTATCTCAATCTTAATGCGGCTTCCATTTGCCCAAGAATAGCGTGGAGCGAGTTTAATTGTCATAATTTTAACAATCGCAAAGGCATATTTTCACGATAAACAACATGTCTGTCATTGGAAAGTGACAGCTTATGCGAATTATTATTCCTAAAGTGAAATAGTATATATAGATAGTTATTTTTATTCATAATTTACTCTTCCTGTCGTACACTCTCCGGGTCGTTCAAGTTATTAAGAAGAAATTAACTTTTTATTTTAAGTTCTAGCGTATTTAAATATGATTAGTCGTTGATGAAACACCGCGTTACTGCAGGTGTTTTGATAATTCCGTAATTCTGACCTCAATTTTATGTGTCAGAATCAGTGAGAATAGATCACCTAAATGCTGGATTCTCCAAATTGAACTGTACACTTTCTTGCGTCGAAGTATAATTTTAGAAGCAAGATTCGTTTCTCTGCATTTATAGTCATCAAATCGCCCAAAATATGAGTCCTACACTAGGACTGCCTCGTATTTCTTGGGAATAAGCGGCACAATAAACTGGGACGTTTTAAAGGTTCATTTAAGACTTGGAATGTCCCAAATGTTTGTAGAAATTGAGGAGTAACTTCGAACATTGAGGTTCAGCACCTTTTAAAATATATTTATTGTGAAATTTGCTTTGTACATTACACTTCAATTAATCCAAACAATCGAATGCGTACTCCTTAATCGCGCAGTCGGTTTCTCAATGGAAAGCAATATACTCGGCAAGTATTTCCCTCGGCTTAACTTCAGCTCGTGTTTATCTTCCGTGTATGCGCGTGACAGTCGAAATTCAGTTGAACTTCACGAACCTGGTCGAAAGGTTGAGCCGGATCTAATTGATACCTATGCAGTTTTGCGACATCTCTAAAAAGACCAGTGCTCGCCTCGCACGCCACGCCGCTGCGGTGGTGGAGATGGCACCATGACGCAAAGCAGACGGTTCGCCTCATGCGAATATGGCGTCTGACCACGTGCAGCGCCCAGACTTAGCTGGGTTGCTACTCTCGTCGAACACAATGTTGGAGTGGAATTTCGCGGAGCAGTACGCCGATTGAACTCTTCCGACTATGAGCTAACGCGTGACGAGTTGTCAATCTTCCGAACTCTCTCGTTGCTCAAATTCAAACCTGATTTTTGCAACGGAATGTTGGAGCGATCTTATTCGGAGCGCGCTCAGGTAGCGCTATAGGGCCCGCCAACTGAACGATGAGCGCCATGACTCACCCGTCCGTCCTGACGCGTTAAAATCACAGGAATATTTTTAGGCGCGCTGTCAATAGGGCAGTTTCACAAAACGTTTTTCTCATTCTGTTCCGGTAAGTCGCGTTCCGCCATTTTCATGAACATTGTCCGCCACATTCTCTCTTCTGTTGGCAGCCAGACGCTAAGCAAAGCGTTAGTCGCAATGTTCATGCATCATAAAAAGACACTGTAATGGCTGCAGACATAATAGGGAGTTTTAGGAACCCGTGTTTGCACATCCTATACGGTACGATAGGCCCTCCGGTGCGAACAGCGCATATGCGAATCCTTTGCAATAGCGCATGCGCAGTTCCGACCGGAGGGCTCATCGTACCGTATCGAATGTCAAAAAACGGTTCCCTAAAACTCCCTAGTGAGAAGCAGTCCTGTGGACACGCGGCAGCGTGCTTGAATCATGTTTGGTTTATGTATTTGTATGTTTTGGAGCACGTCCGCATAAGGTGTTTTTATGACTAATGTGACAGGATCGACATACCATGAAAATAGACAATGCCTCAGCCAGTGTCTGCATACTGTCTATTCGTGTGATGTGCCAGCAGTGTGAGCGCAGTTTTTGTTGGCGTCCTGTTTGGTGTCGGTGGTACGCTGAAGCATGGTCAATGGCGCCGTCGGCCACAGATCCCGGTAAGTGTGGAACCTGATTTGTTTCCATTCGGAGTCACCCATACGGCATTTACTGGCGCATTTATGTCTCCCAACGGGTCGGATTCGCGATCGGCGACTCGTCTTAAGTTCGTGGATAAACATTGGTACCCGTAAACGTAGATTACCAAATGAGGCCCTTTTGCGTCGCTACCAGTCTGGCTGGCGCAGTCGATCACGACGCGGTAAAACACGACCGAGCTGGAAAACACAGCCTCCGCGCATAGAAAGACACGTGGAAACAGTTCATGAGTATGGCGTCTAGCAAGATATCGAACCAGAAGCACGCCACCTGAAACTTCTCGCGCCGCTAGAGGACACCTCGATAGTTCACCTGAGGTATCACGGTGACCGCACTCCGGAGCCTCCTCAGCGGCACCGCGTTGATGTCGACGCCGTCGATGCGGATGCTGCCCTGGGAGCTCTTCAGGACCCGGAGGAGCGCGAGAACCAGGGAAGACTTGCCAGCTCCGGTCCTTCCTACGACGCCCACCTTAGAAGGGGAAACAAGAAATTACGCGAACACAAAATCGCGTCAAGAGTCAATCAGAGGGCTGGAAAGTAGCCCGACATCATTGTTGTCTCAGCTTGTTTACTTTACTACTTTTGCTTACAGTTCACTTGTAGAAGAATAAACTAGCAACTCAAATAATGACCCTACATGTTTTTCTTGCTGCGGACAGTGGCCAGAAGAAATTTCGGCTAGGGAACAAAAACACTTCCCATTATTTGTACAACTTATTCTTTTAATTTTCAGACGAAATTGTTTGCGCAACAATGGGCAAGCGAAGACAAACCAGGGCCACCAAGACAAAAATGTAGTTTTAGCACGAAACGTGACGGTTCTGTAGAACTGGGAGAATAAAACATCACTTCCTTTTTTTCTAGTTCACTATTTTATTTCGTATGATCACTATTTAACGCGCTTCGTGCTCTAGAAAAAAAGCAACGCGGATGATCTGATAGGACCAAATCAATCCCTCGTGGTTCCTAACAGTATTGGGCAGTTAACACCCCTATATTATTCCAACACCATTTTGGGGAAGTGGAGGATCCAATACTTCAATTGCTCCCAGCTCATAGGATTAGAGACACCGTGCTCACTACTGGAATGGCTGAACCTTCCCATTTTGATTGTTATTATTCATCAAAGTTAACAAATTGCTTTCGCAACTATGTTTTGTTGCCGTCAAAACCAGCATGAACCTGACATTATCAAATGCGTAAACAACTGCAGAATTATGGGAACGCGCCGCCAGAGTGCTTTATTCTGTGCAAAAGGTATCTAGATTATTTTCCCCTTTCTATTCCTACGACCACTCAGCCATTCCGTTTCCCTACCACTAAGGGGAGGCGGAACCAGAAATGGTTTCGGAATTATTCTCACTCAGGACTGTCATCTCCATAACACTGGTGTCTTGGCCTCGGTTATCCGCGACTGATCGTTACGATTATACATTTCTACTATGTTTCCCTAGCCCTATGACTCACCTGCAAACACCGCACATACGTAACTTTCATGACTTTTCTAAAACAAATTTGCTAAGCTTCTAAAGGAACACCCCGTATATCTGGGCAGAGGCACGCAAACGAAGTGAAACCGAAACGTTTTGTGTAACGTTCCCTTTCTCACTCCACGATTTGATGTTTGGAATACTTGTCGGCTGATATCGCATTTTTATCGGCTGCGAATCGATAATCAGTTGCTCGGTTACTCGCCACACCATGCTTTTCTTATGCTGTCCATGTCAGTAGTTGCGGTCGCGCTGGTGCAAGTAAGGAAGAACAAATGCAAGTTTCCACTGGGAACTTTGAAAATTCAATGTTAGTTTGTTGAGAGATGAAACTTTTAACACAGAATGTGTTATATATAGCTGGCTCCTAACCATAGAATCAGGTTAAATGCCAGCAATGGAAGTCGACGGGCCAACTGCTGTCCGAACGCTGACGCAAGGCTCATCTCTTCGCTGATTGAACACTGGTGCCAGCCGAACCATCTCTCGAGTCCCTCCGTGTTACTCCCTTCTGGGGTAAAACATCACGTGTTCAGACTTGCAGGGCGCTCTGCTCCTGGATACGAGCGCGCTGGCGGCTTTTAGGAGAAAGAACGTAAACCAGAGCAACAGAAGAGGAGAGAAAAAAAAGCGGATTCCTTTTGCCGCAACGGGTTGAACTAGCTCGGTGTGCTTGGTTCTTATTTGCAGCGAGCTTGTACCAGTGCTCGGCTCGGCGCTGCCGCATTGCAATTGTTCTCTTTTCTGCACGCTCCGTCTACTCTGTCTCACACTCCAACAGGCTCAGTAGAAAGTCGTGTTTATACTGAAACCGGAGAAGGTGGCACTACAAATGAGACACCCACAGAAGGCTCATGCGTTTATCTTGCACGACACAGGGCCTCTTCGCTCCATCAAGTTTCCATATGTTTACACGGTTTATCCACACTAACACATCACATTCAGCGTTACCACGGCCTTTGCCACGCTAGTACGGCGAAGGGGCGACTTTCTCCAAAGCCCTTTAAGACTGTTACAGTCGTAAGCACAGATGGGACCGGTAGTTGCGTTGAGAACTTGCAATGTTTTAAGTAAGGAGTGCTACAGAAATTGAAGTAATCTATAAACACTGGACAGAAAAAAAAGAATGAGCACAAAGTATTCGGCCAACCTTCTCAAGAAAAAAGACTGCCACCCCTATGCTATAGTAGGATAGTGCTGTGTTGTCTTCAATCTGGTAAAGAAGAAAAACATGCGCGACAAAACACACCTTCTCTTGTGGCCGAACAACGAAAGTGACACCCTTTAGGACATCTGGCAAGATGCCCGGACGGTAAGACGCTGCGTAGTTCTGGAACTCCAGCCTGCCTTCCGTTGGCCATTCGTGATCCACGGGCAGAACCGAAAGGACCTCCGAGCTATTCTTGCTCTCCTGGTTCCTTTCTTGGATCTCCACATCAGGCTGATAAACATGAGAAGAACAAATATTACTGTTTTCATTGGCCGAATTTTATTTACATTTTAGGAAACTTAAACCTATAAATTGGAGCGGTCCTAAGAACCTATGGGCTCGCTTCGCCCGAGTTGTATAAACGCTAGTTCATACATTTCCGTTCGAGTACCCTGGAGTGCATTGCTTTACCTTGTAACAGCTTTCCATGAGAGAGCACACGGGCACATTAGCACCATTTATTATTTCGCTCATAGAACACTCCTGACCCGCGCATATATTTTTATTTGAGAACATGATAGCGTTTCAAGACAGGGTCAAAGGGAAGAACGAGACAACACAATGGGCTAACTTCAACTGTTAAGCCTCATGAAATCAAGAGAATAAATACTCTGCATCATCGCGCCACTTAACTAATCCCACACACAAAAACAAAATTGTATATTCTTACACCCGTTGTCACATTTACGACACCCCAAAACTTTAATTGGATGTACAGCAGTGTTGCGGTGTTGCCACTCCGGTATTGGAATGATTCCGCAGTCATTCTGCAGTTTCGCGACCCCGGAATAGAATGGGAATGAGATGGGCCCGTTTCTTTTTTTCTTTTTTTTTTTTAGTGTTCGGTGGCCAGCTAAATTGAGCCAGTCAGCGAGTCAGTTGCTGAGAAATAAAATGAGCGGGATACTGCTAGCCCGCGTGGAGCCCTAACAGACTTATACGCAAATAAATGCAAAGCAAACAACATGCGTCAAAGCAAAGAGCAGAGGGGGGGGCGGTGACGCCTTTCACAGACGCGCAGGCGACGGGCTTCACTGGTGTTACACGAGCGCGAAGCAAGAAACCAAGCACCAAGCAAAAGAAACTAAGGGAGCGGCAAAGAAAGAAACCTCCATGCACAGTCTCCTCATCTTCCTTCTTGTCTTGTTTTTTTTTGTTTTTTCCTGCGAGGGCATGGAGAATGCACGCGCGCACCGAATGAGATCTAGAAGCGGAGGTGACTCATAACTCGCAGAACTCTGATAGCTCGTTGATTCGCGCACCGCCGGAAGATGATCAGTTATTGTTTTCTTATAGTTCGAGGAGCGTTGTTTAGCAGGCGGCCAACCCTGCTGCCTTCCATGTTCATTCGCGCGAACTCCTTAGAAGCGCGAAACATGGGTTTGCTTCGGCATTAAAACAAAGCGAGATTCACTTTCTCTTCTCCTCTTGCGGTTCGCTCAGACGCATGTTTTTTATACTGCAATTTTACGTGTAAGTCCGCCTTTTACTTGGTCTTTATTCCGATGCTTGTTTTCTGTGGTATATGTTTTACATTCAAGTGGGTTAGGGTTACAAGCAAGCTAGCGGGTTCACGCTCATTTCATTTGACTTTAGTCTCTGCTTGTTTCACCTTGCGATGGACCGCTGCGGACGCTACGAGTCACCCCAGGCAAGCCAGCACCGTGAGTGAGCGAGACAACACGCACGGCGCGTTGCTACGCTCCAGGGTCACGCGACACTCAGAAGGCACTAGATTGGTTTCGATGGCTCTCGTGCTGTCTGTTGCGGTCAATCCTAAGGTGAAGTAGACTATCGTCACTGCTCTTGTCAGGTGACCGAACTGACCAGACTTGCAGAAGAACAGTTCCGCGCCACACGAGGCGCGACTGTTGCTATGAGGGCCACAGAGAAGGAGAAGTAGGTGCTACTGCTAGCGAGGCCGCCGTTTTTGCGCTATTTTTAATATTTCACCGACTTTAAGTTAAGCTCTCAATTCGAATTTTGCAAGGCTTACCAAATGTGTTGGTTTTTACGGCATCACCCGGTACATACCATCTCATTCGCATTTAAAGCCACGCACTTCAGTCACCGCGAAACGGCGGCAACTGAGAGCTCACGGAGTGCATCTTGAAGGACCTTGCAAGTACATACGTCGCTCGCGCACACGGAAAAATGTATTGACTCATGTCCAAATAATGAGACAGATTACCAACAAATAACAGTTAATAAACCGATAACGTCAACATAATGAAAAAACCACAATGAAGACACGTACATTTGAGCCCAGCAGACGTTCTATTGATACGCCTGGAAAACACCTAAGGAACTGAATTGAATATGATCAGAAATATTAAGATCCATAAAGCAAGCTTGAACTTATGCGTTTTAAAACCAGGGTGTTGAACCGAACCTGAACCCGAACCGAAAACCGAATCAAAATCGTTATTTTTGACCGAACCGGAACAAAACCGAAACCGAAATCGAACGCTTCATGCTGAACCCGAACCGGAACAAAACCATAATCTGATGTGGCGGTTACCGGTTCAACGAAAACGGTTCAGGGCCAATTGTGTCAATAATTGGTCTAAATGAGAAAAGTTGAGGGCGTATTTTTTTCTTACGTTGCCAAGACTAATCCTGCATACTGTGAGATATTTTTACATCTCCTTTTACTGCATACGTAATAAAAAATACATCATCGTTTGGAGAGCTTCAACTTTACTTTGTTTTTTGGATTGACCCTGGTGGCGCGGTAGCGGCGGCCGCGATTTCAAAGCACTGCTTGGCCGCTTGGCTAAGAAATGTCAGTGTGCCGGAGAGGATTGCGGCGCTCTAAGCACAGAGGCCTACGCGTCCGCGAATGTTTGACCTCAAGATGAACCGCAGTTGGAGCCGATGAGCCATTTAGCCAGTCGATCATCGAGAGCGCACATCGTGCCCTTCCTCTTGAGTGCAGCGTGTCGATACGCTGAAGGAAGATGGGACCGCGCTGCATCGGCAATGTAGTTTGTAGGGTCGCCTGTGGTCCATATAAATGAAAAACAATCCTTTCTTCAACGTTTACCTTACAAAAAAAAAAAAGGACATGGGCAGTTGGACACAAGGTTACTCGGCGTTAATTTGCCGACGCGCTGCGCCTGGAATTTTTTTATATATATATATTTTTTGTAGGTTTGTCAGACAGCAAGGTCAGCATGTCGCCTGTTCAACCATTTTCTCATTTTTGTTTGAAGTCCTCTTTCATCGTCTTCAACTGAGCATTCCAAAAACGTCGTTCGCTGTGGTAGCATTATCAGAACTTTGTTAGGTGGCTGACAGTTTCAAATGTGAGTACTGTTATAATATTATGACAGACTTCACGTTAACAAGTCATGCTATGTAACTAGTTCTGAGTCCCTCAGACCGGGTCATTTGCATAGAGCGTTGTTTGCGACAAAAGTCAAAGTGACTAGACACATCATCGCCATCAGATCTTTAGAACAGCGTTTTTCCGCCGGAACCGGAATCGCCGTTGGCACTGTCAAGATGTAGTCCCATTTCATTATACGTGCGTGCTTACGTGCCCGGTCATTTACACATCGGCCAGACTGGCTGATGTATACACGACCACAGCTTAACGGGATTCAATAAACTACCTCAACTGCGCACTCGACGTCCCTGTTTCTGTGTTTTACGGCACATTTGTTTCCTCTCGTTCCCCTGTTAGCCACTTAGGGGCATAGCTGTGACATCTTACTGGGCACTGAAAACAGGTAGCATGTATAAAAAAACACGTGTGTCCAAAGAAATACAAACAAAAACATATAGAGGGCAAGCATTCCCGCTATATACCTTTTACTGTTTACAACGTCACAGCCCAGCCTGCGATCTTCACATCTCAGCACGTGCGGGTTCGTCACTACGGAACGCGAGCAAAGCGCGCGCTATGCACCCGAACACTAAAGATGGCACCGGCCACAAGCTCTTTTTGGAAAGGTCTATAGACCCATCCCGAAAATTCGCCCTCTTCTGGCAGAGTTTGAAATACTGCACAGCATGCGTACGCCAAATACACTATAAAAAAATGGAAAGCAACAAGTAATAGCATTGCCAGAATAATGGTGTCTTTTGCGCACGTCACTGTGCAGGGTTTTTATATCTACCTGAAGAGGGAGTAGTTTTGGGATGGGTCTATTGCAAGCATCTCATGCCCAAAAAAGGCCGCAGGAAGTGCTTGGTCAATATTCAAAGGTCGAGTTAGGAACGGGTTCGAACCGGTTCGCGCTCATTAAAACCGGTAAGCGGAGTGATATTATGTGCACTATCCTAAACCGGAACCGAACCGGAACAAAGTACAATGCTACTAAACCCGAACCCGAACCGAACCGAAATAATGACCGGTTCGACACCCTGTTTAAAACAGATTTCGTGACTAGGTCTATACGGCCCCTCCTGCTGCGCCGTAGAGGTTGCACTTTGCATCTGTAGCTACGATCGAAATTGAAAGTCCCACGAAATGTTTTGCTGGATATGCTAACAGAATAGTTTTAAGCCGTACCATTTCAATGGTTCACGCATAATACCGTGCTCAAACGGATCGAGAGTCTGCGCGGACAGCATCATCAGTTTTCTCCAGCGTAAACCCCAGCTGCTTTGTAGTTAGCTGGTTGCGGAAATTTAAGCCGTCTGTAAATATCTCTACAACAGCCCAGTTGCTTGAGGGCATCGCAAATAAAAGCTACATGTTGCAGCGACCAACGTTTATGGATAAACGATGGTAGCGACTGCACTCTCGTATTCCCACCCATGACGTCGAACAGAAATGCGCTAGTTTCGGTTTGAGGTTGGTACTCTTTCTGCAACAAAAATGGCGGCAACATGTGTCCTTTGCACTCAGTGCATCTGGCAAGTTTGTTTGAGGCCAGGGGCCCTAATCTGGGCACTTGGCGAAAAAGTCGGCGAGAAATCCGGCGGCTGTGATTGGCCGGCGCCAAGGTCAAGTGCGGCGTTGTCCAATCACGGCCGCCAGATTTCTCGCCGACTTTCTCGCCAACTGTCCAGATTAGGGCGCCAGTTCTCCGTGCGACACTCTGCGAGTGCGATGCATTCTGGGAGAGAGCTCGAACGGTGCCAGTGCGTGTGAAACGAATTCGCTATTAAATAAGCATCGACAAATTGAGGGGCTTTCTCGATGTTGGCAGTACAAAGCAAACAAACACTCTGTGCCACCAGCGCTCCGCTTAGCAAAATCAGTGCTTTTTTAAGGCATTTCGCTTTTTTTTTCAATTGGTCTATGCGTTTGATAATGTCAGCTTTATGCTGCTTATGCCGGCAACACAATGAAGTTGTCAAGTGCCAATTTTTACGTTTAGGAATTAGAGGAATGAAATTGAACGATTCAGTCATTCCAGGAGTGGGAATGGGCCCAGTGCCCCATTCCTAGGAGTTGAAAGGATTTGAATTATCGAAAACTCTTAACTCCCCAGAATGGAATTGGAATGGAATGGGGTGCTCATTCCGCAACACTGATGTACTGCACACTGCCGTTGTACCGACGCTACCAAATTTCACGAGTGGCTTGATAGCCCAGTTGTACAACTTAGTAAAATGGCGAATTTAAGTGTGACTGCCTGCGAAAAAGCTATCGGGGTTTACTCGGCTCAAGTGCAAAACCTGTGTTTTTTTTTTTTGCTATAGACTTTGATACGTACTTTAGTTTTATAATATTTTACATCTCACCGTCATCAAGCCTGTTGCAAAAGTTGGGGCAGTTAGTTCGACGTCAGCGCGCTGTAAGTCGAACTGAAGTTTTGGGGTGTCGTACATGGGACAAGGGGCGTAAGAATATACATTTTGTTTAGAGTGCATGCCACGCCGATGCTCGCTAGAACTGTGTCTCCTTGTCCCCAAAACCGCTCGACGACACGCTGACGCAGCGATCAACGCAGTTTTTTTTTTAAATGAGATCTGCCTTTATGATTTTTCATAATGTCTAATTTTTATGTTTCATAATAACAGTGCTCAACGTGAATTCAGGTTTGCTCCCGCAGTTATGGCAGTGCATTGACAAAGGGCCGTCAACCTGTCCCCTCACTCTTTGGTTGTGTTCGCGCAATCTATCGTGTCGACATCTTCCCGTCTTTCCTACGTACTTTTTGCCGCACGTCAGGGGGATCTGGTAGACAACTCCTTCTACGCATTCGACAAACGGGCTGCCATGCTTTTTCATGCAGCCAACCGGTGGTTTGAGTTAAGGGTACGTCAGTTCTATAGATGGGCAAATTACTTTCAAAATGTGATTTAATTACAATTACAATTACTTTGCTTCAAAAGTAGTTTAACTACAATTAAAATTACTACTACGTAAAAAGTAATTATTACAATTACAAATTGCTTTTAAAAAAGTAACGGAATTACTTTACAGTTACTTATTTCTGAGAGCGACCCGACTTGGGCCATGTAACTAAACGAGTTGAATAGAATGAAACGTATTTTTTCATTCCGTGCCCCAATGTTTGAGGAGGCTTAAGCATCGCTGCATACATTCCGCGTGTTGTATATTTTTCTTTTACGCATTTTGTTAAATTCATCATAGAACTTAACAGTTTGGGGCAATGAAGAACTACGTTCTTATATTTTTAATAAATAATAATAAATTAGTTTGAACCCTGCAAGACGCCAGATTGCTAAAAAAAATTTGGTTGACAGACTTTTGTTAGCCAGGCAAATAAAAATGTAACAATTAGTTATATATGAATATTTTACAAGTGTTAATATAAAATTAAAGTCCACACGCGCTAGTACGACCGCATTCTCATACAAAAATCATGGTATTGTAAATTATTTACCTTGAGTTGAAATTATAATGGCTCAGAAATGCATAAGAACCGAATCGGGACTCCCGATTCATTGGTGACAATATTCACAGGTGTGATGTCAGTCTCCAAAACGCTTATGCAATTAATATCCAAAGTAAAACAAACAGGAAATAAACTTGAAAATAATACAAAGACACAAATATGGGACAGTTCTGGAAGAAGGACGTAAAAAACTGGCAAAAAATAGAAAAGTAAGGGCGTAGACAATTAAAATTCCCAACCTCGGCTGAAAGCTGAAGCTCCATTTTTTTCTTTCAAAATTTTGGCATGTTTACGTTTTTGTTTACTGCTCGCAGCAGAAGACGGCGCTACACGGCACCATTGAGCTCAGCCCGCAGTGTAAGCAACAAAACAATAAATATTGCGACACTATTTATGTTGTGCGTGTGTGTGAGTGTGTCTCTTTATTCTTGTTGTTCACCTAGAGCTAGGTAGACCGCTTGTGCGAGCGCTGAGGCTTTCAGGAGGTTTTGTTGGCGTTTCAAAGTTTTGCAAAAGTAATTGTAATTGTGGCTGAAATTTTGCAATTACTGGCGCTAGAAAGTAAATAAATTACAATTACAATTCCTTTTAGCCGAAACTAATTATTACAATTACAAATTAAAAAGAAAAGTAATTAAATTACAGTAATTTAATTACTATAATTGAATTACTACCCAAGTATGGCTCAGTTTGCAAAACTTGGCAAGTTTTACCCGGTGCAGAAAAAGCACTAGACCATTTAAGCGGTTTGCTATCTTGTTGAGACTGTGTGCAGTTTAGTGTATGTAAGGTACAACCGCTACTCTCTGTTTCTTTTGGGACGTATCTTGATCTGGATTCGCTACTACTCGTTGCTTCTTTAGAACCCTTTCTGCAACCGATACCAGGAGTGTCCCCGGAAGACCGGCAGCCACCAAGCTTTCCGACTGCTCCTTCAGACCTGAGCGCGTCGCATGATGACACGACCTTCTGATGGCGTTCACAAAATACAAATTTACAATTTCTCTCTTAATGAGTTTCGAATGGGAGGGCTTAAACGGCGACATGGGCTTATTTTTCTCCGTTGGTATTTCGAACACACATGTTGCTCCGAAAATGTGAGCCTGGTATTTTAAAACTGTATGACGTTGTCCACAGGTACCTCGTGCGTAAGTTTGAGAGGATCTAAGACGAAAGTAAAAACTGTTAAGATGCTGTAAACCGCCAAGGAGAAGTGAGAAACATAATGGCCTAGAAAAACTGAACAATCGTCAACAAATCTAAAAACCGTACTGTAATGAAAGTCATTCTGGCGTTCCGAGAGTACTCTGTCAAAATTGGCTAAATATATTTCACTCAAAATTGGACCAAAACACAAGCCTATGTTGAGCTATATATTTTAGCACACCTCTCGGAACGCCTGAATGACTTTCATAGTAGTAAGCTTTTAAGATTTGTCGACGATTATTTAGTTTTGCCTGGCTTTGATGTTTCTCACTACCCTTGGCGGTTTACAGCTCTTTAACGGTTTTTAGTAACGTCCTAGATCCTTTCAACCTTACGCACGAGGTATTTGTGGATAACGTCCTTAAAATACCAGATCCATTTCGGAGCAACATGTGTGTTCCATGGAGAAATGTATGTCATCACCGTTAAGCCTCCCATTCAGAAAACTCGTGGGTGCTTCAAATTGTATTTGTGAACGCCATCAGAAGGTCGTGTCATCAGCCGACGCGCTTCGGTCCTGAAGAGCAGTCGGAAAAATTGGCACCGATGCTCGGAGACATGAGCATCGATTTGCAGAAAACAAAAATGCTGACGAGTATTAGCAGATCCAGATCAATTCACGTCAAGAAAACAGAGAATTGCTTGACGCGCGCTACATACTAAACTGCACGGTCTCAACAGATAATATACACTAAATGGTCAAGTACTTTTTTTTTCTGCACCAGGCAAACTTGCCAAAGTTTTACAAGCAAATATACTAGTTGTGTGAATTATAGTAATTAAATTACTGTAATTTAATTACTTTCTTTTTAATTTGTATTGTAATAATTAGTTTCAGCTAAAATTGTAATATAATTTATTTACTTTCTGCTTTCAATGAAGAATTCAGCCGCAATTACAATTACTTTTTGCAAACTTGAGCATATACTAACCTCATGCTGATTTGCTCTAGGTGAACAACAGAATAGAGACACACTCACACACGCACAACATAAATAGTGTCTGTATTTATTGTTTTGTTGCTTACGCACGGCTGCTCAATGATACCGTGTGCGCAAATGCTCTAATAGAGCAGTAAATAAAAACATGAAGCATGCCAAAATTTTGAAAAGAAAAATGGGCTTTCAACTTCCTTCGAAAGATTGAAGTGCATACCTTTCTGGCCTTTTGCCAGTTTTTACGTCGCTCTTCAAATTTTATCTATATTATGTCTTTGTATTATTTTCAAGTTCCTGTTTATTTTAAACTTTGGATATTAGTACATGGCATTTTAGGCTGGTATCACACTGTCACCAATGAGTATACATTTTTAGTATTATAATTTCAACTCAAATAAATAATTTTAATGTATGATTTTTGAAATGCGATTTTTTAGCGCGTGTAGATTTTTTAATTTTATATTAACACTTGTAAAATAATTGTATAACTAATTGTTACATTTTATTTGCCTGGCTAACAAAGGAATCTGTCAGCCAAAATTTTATCTAGCGTCTATATATGTTAAAAATATAAGGGCAATGATTCTTCATTGCCTAAAACTGTTAAGTTCTATGATAATTTAACAATGCGTAAAGAAATATACAACGCATAATATGCAGCGATGGCAACCCTCCTCAAACATTGGAACAGAATGAAAATACGTTTCATTCTATTCAACTCGTTTAACATGGCCCAAATCGATATATTCTCAGAAATAAGTAACTGTAAATAATTCATACTTTAAAAATTGTAGTTAATACTTTGAAACAAAGTAGTAATTGTAATTAAATCACATTTGAAAGTAACCCCTTGACGTACCCTTATCAAACCACCGATTTAACTACGTAGTAATCGCGCCGCTATTATGCGTAGAGTTATACCACAACATTATCGCGTAGAACGGGCGTCATTTGTGTGCGCGAGCAACAAAAATTGAGGGAACCTTGACGGCCCTTTATCTATATATGCGAATATAAACCTGAATTCACGTTGGCTATATTATTATAGACGTAAGAAAGATCATAAAGGCAGATCTCGATAAAAATAGAGCTGCGTTGACCATCAGCGTGATGGAATCGGCGGTTTTGGGACAAGTACAATTCTAGCGGGCGCATCAGCGTAATCATGCCTCTAAACAAAATGTATATTCTACGCTCCTTGGCTCCCATGCCTGGCGCTTACCCAAAACACCTCAGCTCGACTTACAGCGCGCTGACATCGAACTGGCTGCTTGCTTGCAACTTGAAACCAACGGTAAGTAAAATATTATAAAACTAAAGTACATATCCAAGTCTATAGCAAAAGAAAACACAGGTTTGCATGGCTGTCGACTTGGCCTTTTCGCAGGCAGTACCATTCTACTACAAGTTGCACAGCTGGAACATCAAGCCGCTCATTTGGTAACGTCGGCAATATGCCGACATGCAATACGCGCGGACATTCAATTCCATTCTGAGTAAAGTTTTCGATAATTCAATTCCTTTCAACGAATGAGTTGCTGTTCAAGCACTGGGATGACTGAATCGTTAATTTCATTCCTCTAATTTCGGCCGTAAAATTGGCATGACTAGCACTCTGTTGCCGTATAGCCCAACATAAATGACATTAGCAAACGCATAGACAATTGCAAATGCCTGCTATTTGCCCAAGCCAAGACAAGTGTTTGTTTGCTTGCTGCAACATCGAAATATTGTCGATGCTATTTAAGCGAATTCGTTTCACGCAACACCGATTCAACTCTTAAGTACATCACTCACTAGTCGCACGAAGGCAACGCCTAATCTGGACAGTTGGCGAGAATCGGCGAATCTGGCGGCCCGTGGTGGACAACGCGCATGACTGCTGGCGCGTATCCCAACCGCCATTTCTCGCTTTCGCCAAGTGCCCAATTAAGACTGGCGACAAACTTGCCAGATACACTGGTGCAAACGCATGTTATATCGACTGTTGCGAAAAGCAGAGCCGAACTATCATTTCTGTTCGGCATGAATGAGATACGAAGGTGCAGTCGCTACCATCGTTTATCCATAAACGTTGGTCGCACACCTTTATGTAACAACTGCGATGCCCTCAACAGCTGATATTAACAAGAGATGATTTACAGACAGCAACCAACTGACACAAAGCAACTAGATTTACACTAGATATATCTATCAATCGATCCGTTGCCCCCAGCGCAATATGCGTAATTCAACAATGTGCAACTAAACTATTCTATTAGCATATCAACAAAACATTTCATTAGACTTTCAATTTCGATCTCAGCTAGATATAAGGAATGCAACCTCTACGGCATACCAGGAGAAGAACCTGCTAGACCGGAATCACGAAATCATTTAATCAACATTCATTATTTCGGTTCATTCAGTTCAGGTTTTAACATTATTACTAATTCCAGTTGATTTCGAATGAATTACTACTATAATGCTACCGGTTTTAATGAGCGCAGACAATTCCTAACTTCGACCTTTGGAGTATTGACCAAACGCCATAACGGCCTTTGGGCATGGATGCCGCCCATCCCATCGAGCTACTTCACTTCTTCAATTGGATATAAAGCCCTGCGCGAGCGTGCGCAAGACACCATTGGCCTTCCGATTTTTATAGTGTATTTGGCAGCCGCATGCTATTACTATTTCAGAGCTCTGCCGAAGAGGCAATTTTCGGGATGAAATTATAGACCTTTCAAAAAACTGTGAGCGAGTGCACCATCTGGAAATTGTTCGGAGTACGCTGCTTGCGCTTGCTCGCGTTCCATGTCATGAGCCCGCACTATGTGAAGATCGCAGCGCTGACTGCTGACGTTAATAAACAGTAAAGACATAGCGAAGGTCTTGCTCTATGTTTTGTTGTATTTCTTTGGACACGTATTTTTTTACATGCTGCCTGTTTCGATTATTCAATGTCACGTATACTAAGTGGCTAACTGCGGAAAGTAGTATTACCTGCTACAAGTAGGGCGTCGGGAATAACAGTTAGTATTAGTCGATTAAACTGTGGTCGTAATAGGCAATGTGATTTTGCTCCGATAACAATGAGCGGAGCGTAAGCACGCATATAATGAGTGGGACTGATGCGAGTCATAACGGCGATTCCCATGCCGGCGAAAAAACGCTGTTCTAGATCTGATGGCGATGATATGTCTAGTCACTTTGACTGTCGCAAACAGCAGCAATACCAATGACGATGCAGAACTAGTGCATAGCATGACTGTTAACGTGAAGTCTGTCATAATATTATAACCCAGTATACATTTGAGCTTTTATCGCTCACACTAACAAAGTTCTGATAATGCTACCGCAGCAGGCGACGTTTTTTGGAAACCGGTGGAGACGATGAAAACTCAAACAAAATGAAAAATGGTGGAGCAGGCGACATGCAACCTTGCTATCTGACAAACCTACAAAATGCCTAATATATATAAAATTCCAGGCGCTAACAAATCGTGAAATTAACGCAAAACCTTCTATGTCCAATATTCATGTCCATTTTTTGTAGGCTAAACGATTGAAGAAAGTTGTTTTTCATTTATATGGGCCACAACATTTCCTACATTGCCGATGCCTTTGTCCATCTTCCTTCAGCGCTTAATCATACATCCCTCAGAGCACGATATGCGCTCTCGATAATGTCGATACAAATGGCTCATCAATAACTGTGATCTTAATCAACATTCGCGGATAGACTCTGTAACAGAACCTGCAATCCACGTAATATAGCCAAGCGGCAATTCTTTAAATCGCGGTACCACTACGAGTCAATCCAAAACAAAGTAAAGTGAAGCTCTCCAAACGATGATGTATTTTTATTACGTATGCAGTAAAAGATGTAAATATGCAATATGCGAGATTAATCTTAATGCCTTAGAAAAATACGCCCTCAATACTCATTTAGACCAGTATTGACACAGTGAAGCCCTGAACCGTTTTCATTGAACCAGTAACCGCTGCATCAGATTATGGTTTTGGTCAACGTAAGCGGTCAATTTCAGTTTTCGAACATTCCGGTTTCAGTCAAAATAACGATTTTATTCAGTTCGAATTCAGGTCGGTTCAACACCTGGACACCCAAAACGCATGGATTCAAACACAATGGATCTTAATATTTCTGATCATATTCAATTCAATTCTATATTGACGTACAATGGGAACGTCTTAATATGGAAATGTACGTATGTCTTCGTGTTGTTTTTCGCAGTATGTTGACGTTATCGAACTTTATTAACTGTTGAACAATCCTTCTCATTAATTTGGACATGAGTCAATACGATTTTCCGTGTGCGCATCAGTATGCTTGCAAGGTCCTTCAAGATGCATCAATGAATATTCTGTACCGCCGTTCCTTGTGACTGAAATACTGTGGCACCCAATGCGAATGTCTTGTATGTACCAGGTGTGCAAATAGCACGCTGGCAAACTGGAATTGGAAGCAACAACTAGGAAGTCATTGAAATAGTAAGCGCAAACAGCGGCCTCGCTAGCAGTAGCACTTCTGTCCTTCTCGTAATTTCCCTTGTAACAATGCGCCTCGTGTGGCGCTGGGAACTGGTAACTGAGTCTGTCCAGTTCGAGTCACCCAAAGGCCTGTCAAACAGACTGCCTAAATACACGACTCCTAAAGTGAACCGTCAGTCGTCGTCGAATGTCTGGACACCGGCAAACTGTAAGCCACACATTCACGACTACCTCCTCGCCTTCCTTGTCGTTGACGTCGATGCTCGTCAGACTGACGTCACACGCCACCTGCTAATGTATGCCCGATGCCACCCGTCTCCCGCGTCTAGAAGTCGCCGAACTACCGCAAATCGCCTCGGCGGAAGACAAGAGTCGACCTTCGTGAACTATTGCTGTTCGTATATCCCTCGCTCCTTTTCGTCGAATCCGCGCTCGTACTCAAAAAAAATTAATAGAAATTGCAGTGCGCAAAGGAGACTTTAATTGTATGTAAAGAGCACTGAGCTTAAGAATATAGCATTTATTTTATTGGAATTTCAAGCCAACCGCATTTGTTGTTGCTGCAGTACGTTAGGTAGGCCGGAGTCAATCCAATCACAGAACTGCTGGACGATGACACGACGACGGAACGCGACGCAGGCTCGCGCTCGCCTGGCTCTGGCCTTTACCCTCAGTCCCTTTCCCATTTCGGGATCCCAAGCGTGAACGCTGAGCGGTGATACAGCCAGAGAGCGTCGGACGCTCCCGTGATGAGCGAAACCGTTATATGGAGGCTTGAAGAGGAGATCCCAACGGGCCTTCCCCGGCAGCGAGCGAGACGATTTCCTCCGGCAGCAAGGCAGGCCAGCTGCTGCACAGGCATTATCATGTATCCTGACTGTACCCACAACAAGAGCGGCTCTGCAAGTTGACCGCGACAGGCAATATCAAGCAATCAATTCTTTCACAGTGTCGCGTGACAGGCGTAACGGCGCGCCCGTTTTAATGCCGCTCCTCCTGTGTGCAGATGACGTCCTCAACATCGAAGTGAAACAAGCATAGACTAAAGTCAAATGAAATGGTAATGAAACAACACTTGTAACCTAACCCGCGGAATAAAACATATACCCTGGAAAACAAGCATCAGAATAGAAGACCCGAAGTAAAAATTTGAGCTACACGTAAAAATTCAGTATAAAACATGCGTCTGGCGAACCGCAGAGGAGAAAGTGAATCTCACTGTTTAATGCCGAAACAAACCACGTTTCGCGCTTCACAAGGATTCGCGCGATGAAGCATGGAAGATAACGAGACAACTCCTTATCGACTATAAAACAAGAATGATAAATGCTCCGGCAGTGCGCAAATCAACAGGCTATCAGGATTCTGCGGATTATGAGTCACCTCGATCTTACCGTCATTCATGCGCGCGTATTCTCCATGCCCTCGCAGAAAAGAGCGAAAACAGACGTGCATGGGGATTTCTTTCTTTGCCGCTCATAGTTTCTTTTGCTTGGTACTGAACTCTTGCTTCGCGCTCGTGTAACACCAGTGGGCGCGTCTGGCGTCACCTCTGCTCTTTGCTTTGACATGTTATTTGCTGCATTTATTGCATATAAATGTAGAGCTCCCGCACAGGCTAGCGATATCCCGCTCATTTTATTTCTCCTTGGCTGACTCGCTGACTGGCACCAATTTAGCTGTGCCGCCGAACACTAAAGAAAAGAAACGGGCCATCTCATTCCCATTCTATTCCGGGGTCATAGGCACATGTGCCTATAAAGTCGCTCAATACCGGAGTGGCAACACCTGCCTACTGCTAAAGGGTTTAGGCGGTAATCGCTATGACAACGAATATAAATTGCTGCAATTTTGTTTTTTGTGATAATGGGGACAATTCAAATTATTTTGTCTGAAATTTGTATTCTCTTGATTTCATGAATAACTTAACAGTTATGTCTCGTTCTTTCCCTTTGACCCTGTCTTGAAACGCTATCTTGTTCTCAAAATAAAATATATGCGCGGGTCAGGAGTGTTCTATGAGCGAAATAATAAATGAGTAGCAATAATGCCCGTATTATGAAGCTAATTTACAAGGTAAGCAATGCACTCCAATTCCTCGAAGACAGAAACTGTATGAGACTAGCGTTTGCTAACTCAGGCGAAACAAACCTCATAGATATATTATAGGTTTAAGTTTCCTAAAATGTAAATAAAATTCGGCCAACAACAATATTTGTTCTTCTCATGTTTATCAGCCTGATGGAGGAGATTAGAAGAACCAGGAAGAGCAGAATAGCTCGAGTCCTTCCTACTGCCGTGGATCACAGGTGGCTAACTTAGAAAACCGAACCAGGTGCAGCGTCGCCTGCATCAGGCCTCTTGCCAATTAATCACAAAGGGTGTCACTTTCGTTGTTCAGTATACAAGAAGAAGACAGTGTTTTATCGCTGTTTCTTCTTTACCAGATGAAGACAATACAGCATAATCCTACTATAGCATAGAAGTGGCAATCTTTCTTGAAAATTGTAAACCTTTGTGCTCATTCTTTTTCTGTCCGGGTATAGATATCATTCTATGGCACTCCTTACTTAAAACGTACAGGATATAACGCAACTACCGTACTACGACTGTAACATTTAGAGCTTTGGAAAATCGCCCCTTCGCCGCTCTGCTTGTGGCATGGCAACGCGTGATGACATGTTAGTAATGAATAAGCCATGTAAACATATGGAAACTTGATGAAAATTGCAAGATAAACGCATGAATTTCTGGGTGCAATATACATATGCCACCTTCTCCAGTTTCAGTATAAACACGACTTTGCCTGTCAGGTGTGAGACAGAATTAGGCAGAACGTAGAACAATTGCAGGCACTAGTACAAGCTCGCTGAAATAGAGCCAAACACCAGCTGGGCAACAAAGGAATCCGTTTTTTTCTCTCCTCTTCTGTTGCTCTGGTTGTTCTTTCTCAGCCGCCAGCACACTCTGTCAAGGCAAATACAGACACGTGATGTTACCCCAGAAGGAGTAACCTGGAAAATCCGGGATGGTTCATTATCCCTGTGTTTCAATCAGCGAAAATAGTACTAGAAATCAGCTTCGAACATTTAATCGACTCCATTGCTGAAGATTTGAAACCTGATTCCTATGGTCAGAATTCAATACTTGTGTTAAAGTTTCATCTCCTCAACAAACAATTTCAAAGTTCCCAGTGGAAACTTGCATTCAGACCTTCCTTACTACGCCAGCATGACTGCTACTGACATGGAACAGCAAAAAAACGTAATTGGCAATACAACTGTAATACTAAAATGACTAACATCAAATTAATGAAGAGATTACAAAACGTTTCGATTTCCTTCGTTTGCTGCCTCTATAGTGTCCCTTTAGAAGCTTAGCAATTTGCTTTAGAAAAGTCATGTATGTGCGTATTTATTTTGAGAATCTGAAACATATTAAGAAATGTATAATCAGCAGGTCATGAATGCCAGATAGATTATTATGGGAATGACAGTCACAGTGAAGATATTCCATGTTCCGCCTCGCATAACAGTAATAGAATAGAGAATAACTAGATGCCTTTTGCACAGTCGCAACGGCGCGTTCCATGCGGTTGGTAACGCATTTGATAATGTCGAGTTCATGCTGAGTTTGACGGCAACAAAACTGCGGATTTGAAAGCAATTTGGTTAACTTGATGAATAATAATCAAAATGGGAAGATTCAGCCATTCAAATAGTGAGCTTTGGTGTCATAATCCTATGGGCGCAATTGAAATTATTGGATCCTCCCCTTTCCCCAAGGTGGTGGTTAGATAATATAGAGTGAAAACTGCCTTCTATTAGAACCACTGAGTTGTTGGTCCTATCAGATGTCCACTGCCTTTTTTTCTAGGCATGAAACATAATAGTGATCATACGAATAAAATGAAATGAATAGAAAAGAAATTATTCTGTCCCAGTTCTACAGGGCAAATCACCTTCATTATACATTTTATCTGGGAAAGCCTAATTTATCTTCCTTTGCCACAATTGCGCAAACAATCGTCTGAAGATAAAAGTAAGTTATTGCAAATAATGGGAAGTACATTCAGGGCTCTTCTGTACTATCACAGCAAAATAAAACATGTAAGTCATTATTTAGTTGCTAGTTTGTCTTCTACAAGTGGCCTAATAAACAAGTATTAAAGTAAACAAGCTGGAACAATGATGTCGGGCTACTCAGAAATACCCTCTGATGACTCTTGACACTGATTTTATGTTCGCATGTACTCTTGTTTTCCCCTTCTACGTGGGCATCGTAAGGAAAGGACCCGAATGACGGAAATCTTTCAGTTCTCGCATCGAATCCCCGAACTCAGGTACATCATCACATCATTCCGTCGATACATCAACACGGTGCCGCTGAGCCAGATGCGGTCGCCGTGATACCTCAGATGATATCGAAGTGTCTACAGCGTATGGCATCGAATGGCATTGATATCTTGATAGACGCCTCATGAACTGTTTCCACGTGTCTTTCTATGCGCGGAAGCTGTGTTTCAGCTCGGTCATGTTTGCGTCGTGATCGGCGCCAGGTAGCGACAGAGAACTCGTTTGGCAATCTACGTTTGCAGGCAATGTTTATCCACGAACTTAAGACGAGTCGCCGATCGCGAAATCCGACGATTGAAGACTAAATGCGCCGATGAAATGCTGTATGGGCTGTCCAGTAAATCAGGTTCCCTTACCGAAATCTGTGTGCGACGACGCCGTGACCGATAGCCGACTTTAAACGAGACGCCAGCAAAACTGCGCTCACTGCTGGCACGGGCAGTAATGCAGACGCTGACGAGGTTGTCGGCTCATGGTTGTCGATCCTGTCACATTAGTCATAAAGCCTTATGCGGACGCTCTCAAAATACAAATGCAGCCAGACGGGATTCAACGCTGCCGCGCATTGTCCACTGGAACTGCTTCTCGATAGGGGATTTTAGGGGACCGTTTTGACATCCGATACATTGCGATGAGGCCCTCCGGAGCTGCGCATGCTCAATTACAGAAAATTCGCACTGTTCACACCCGTATTTTCATTTAGAATGTGCAGAACACAGGTTCTCGCTATTATAATCTGCAGCCAGCTGAATAATCTTTATGATGCATGAACATTGCGACTAACGCTGTTTAGCGTCTGTACAGAGAATGTAATCAGCAATGTTCATGAAATAATGACCTGCAAACAGAATGAAGACGTTTTGTGAAACTGCCCCTATTGACAGCACACCTAAAATTCCTGCGACAACATCATTCAGTTGGCGGGATATAGCCGCTGAGCGCGCTCAATTCGTCAGCAACATTCCGTTGAATCAGGTTTGAATTTGGCAACGAGGATTCGGAAGGTGGTAACTCATCGCGCTGACCAACTCATAGTCGGAAGAGTCAATCGTATTTGTCACGCCATCCCTCCAACGGTAGATATCAACAATAAATCTGGGCGCGCCGCGCGATGTTGAACACCCGTAATGAACGAACCGTCTGCTTGCGTTAGTGCCATCTTCACCGCCGCAGCGGCGTAAGATTTTCTTTTTAAGGATGTCGCAAAACTACATGGGTATCAATTAGATCGCTCCAACCTTTCGACAGGTTTGTGAAGTTCAACAAATTTCGACTGTCACGCACACGGAAGATAAACACGGCGCTAAAGAGGTAAACCGAAAATCGTATATTGCTTTCGTGAAACCGACAGCGATAGAGTATATTCATTGTTTGGATTAATTGAAGTGTAATATACAAAGCAAATTTCACAGTAAATATATTTTAAGGTGCTGAACACGGAAGTTACTCCTCAATGCCTGGGCAATTTGGAAATTTGATAAGTCTTAAATAGCTAAAACGTCCCAGTTGTGCCGCTATTCCAAGAAAACGAAGACAATCTAATTAATAAGGACACATGAGCACAGGTGACGATGATATAAATGCAGAGGAAAACAGATCTTTAACAAAACACTTTAGCATAGAAGTAATACGGAGGACTAGTATGCAATTTAAATTGATCTATTCTCACTGATTCTGACACATAAGTGGGTCAAATTACGGAATCAAACACCTCGCAGTAACGCGGTGTTTTGCTCAACGACTAATTATATTTAAATACGCTAGAACTAAAATAGAAGTTCTTCTTAATAACTTAGACGACAAGTGGCTGCATTGAAAAATAAATTGTAATATAACTATCTATATATTATTTCACTTTAGGAATAATAATTCGCCTAAACAATCACTCAATGACAGACATGTTGTTGCTCGTGAAAATATACGCATTGTTAAAATTATGACAATTAAACTCACCCGCACTAACTGGGCAAATGGAAAACTACATTCTGAGATACCAAAATATACGCCAAAGACCGGCGGAAAATTACCACCCGCAAGCATTTGAACATCAATAGCCAGTCATTACAAGCCACATTTATGATGCAACCTCACGTTTTGTTTAGTTACGCGATCGAAAATATATTTCAGTATGTGGATTCGCAGACAATGAAAACTTATCATCGAATAGTGGAAGATGATGAACTTAGTTGTCTGAATTCTAAATATATCCCTGGCATTACTGACGGCGAAGAACAAATTTCGAAATGAATTTATTTTTAGCTTAATATCATTTCCAACATATTCCGCAAATATGAGGTAATTGGATTTTAATCACGATTTTACACTACTTGACGTAGCAAGTAGTCATAATTCTTTGATAAACCTTTATTTTGCACTGTCTTAAAAGTAATTTGTGAAAAATCTATTGTATATAGTTACGATGTTTGTTTCTTTTCGTCACTTTATTTCGCTTCTAAACCAAAAACCACCTACCTATTACTGCCTCTGATTAATGTTATTCTATGTCTTAAAACAGCAT